>CM057450.1:1472120526-1472165526 GCA_016271365.2 Neoceratodus forsteri | reverse complement strand
TCTCTTTTTCTGAAAGATGCTACCCTCTTGGACTTTGTTGATTCCCTTGAGGTACTTGAAAGTTTCTATCATGTCCCCTCTCTCCCTTCTTTCATCAAGGGTATACATATTAAGCTCCTTTAGTCTTTCTTCATATGTCTTCTGGTGCAGACCCTGCACCATTTTGGTTGCCCTCCTCTGGACAGCCTCCACTCTGTCTATGTCTTTGTGGAGATGGGGTCTCCAGAACTGCACAGTACTCAGATGGGGTCTCACCAACTGTCTGTACAGAGGATAACTTCCTGTTTTCTACTATTGATGCCTCTTCCTATGCATCCCAGTATCCCCCAGCCTTCCTTACTGCCTTCTCACATTGCTTGCCCACCTTTAGGTCATCTGATATAATTACCCCAGGTCCCTTTCCATTTTTACTGTTGTCAGTATCTCACCCCCATTGTGTACTCTTCCCTGGTTTTGTTTCCATGTGCATTACCTTGCACTTCTTTGCATTGAATCTGAGCTGCCAACATTTGACCATTCCTCCAACCTTGCCAAGTCCCTTCTCATCCTTTCCACTCCATCTTGTGTATCAACCCTGTTGCAGATCTTTGTGTCGCCTGCAAAGAGACATACTTTTCCTTCCAGTTCCTCTGCAATGTCACTTATAAAGACATTAAAAAGGACCGTCCCAGTATTGAACCTCATGTACCCGCTTAGTAACCCTCCTTTCTTCACTGTGTACTCCATTTACTACTACCCTTATGCCCTGTTGTCTAGCCAATTTGTTATCCGGGCTACCACCTTGGGGCCCATTCCAAGGCTGGCTATCTTGTATATTAATCTTTTGTGTGGGACTGTATCAAATGCCTTGCTAAAATCTAGGTAGGCCATGTCCACAGCCCCTCCCTGGTCTGCTACTTTGGTCACCCAGTCAAAGAAATCTATTAGATTTGTCTGACACGACCTTCCCATCGTGAACCCTCACAAGGAAAGACTTTTGGTGAAAAAGGAAAAGGATTTTTTTTTTTGTAATAAAGGGTAGTCCAAAGGACAAGGAAAAATAAGATGGACAGAAAAAAGGAGGAGGAGAGAATGGAGGGCAACTGCTAACTCCCACCCCACGGGGTGGAGCTAACGCACTGGAGAAGGAGTGTCCCCCATGCTGACCACTCTCCCCAGAACCTTATCCCCCATGTGCTCCTGTTCACCCCACTCCTAAGAAAGGGGGTTGGCACAGAGAGGAGGTGGACCCAGAGACTGGGACCCCAGGGGGATGGAGGATGGGATTGTGATGAAAGGTGAAGATACACAAAAAGATCATAATTACGGTAGGTACATAATTTTCATATCTTATCTGTGTAAATCTTCACCATTCATCACATTTGGGCGAGTGCCGGCCCCCCCCCCCCCGAAGGGGGTTTTCTTTACACCCAAAGGGGCAAAGTCCCTTAGCCCCGAGTGGGTGACACACTAAGAAGGAGAACCTTCAGGTCCTGGGGAGGCCTGAGAGTGGGGAGAGTGAGGCGGTGACCCCCGGAGGAGAGAGGAAGTTGCCCGACAAACACAGTCTCGCTCTGGGAGAAGAGACAGGTTCTCTGGTGAGCAAAGTTAATCACCCTACGCCGGCCAAGGGTGACAACCGGGAAAGACGCAGCCATGCCGTCCGCCTAGTGCAGATCGCTGTCCCTACAACCCTGGTAGCTACATCTTTGGCATCATAGGATGCTCTCGCTTGGTGCCTTGCTAGCTCCAGGCCACATGCAGAGTGCGTAATGGCTTGTCTGGTTTGCTCCGTGTCAGGCAACAAGGCTATGAGTTGACCTAGCCTGGACCACAAGAACCTGTTATAGGCTGCATAGTGGGCCTGATGTGCAGAAATGGAAAGCAACAACCGTGCAGAGTAGAAAACCCTCCTACCCCAGAAGTCAAAAATCAGAGGAATCTTGATCTAGGGGCCGGTCAAGGTGAAGGGCGCGAAGCCCATCAAGAGAGTGTCCAACTGTGTCAATCCGGACTGCGGATGAGGCATAGAACCTGGAGACTGTTGGCGGGGGGGGGTGCAATACCGCTGGCAGAGATCCCTAGGAGCAGGAACTCCAGAGAAGGGCCTCTGCCAGGAGCGCAACGACTCCTCCCAAAAGGGAGCAGGCCAGGGGGGCACCACAAGGGTGGGCTCGCTGAAATCACCTAAGAAGGCATGCGCAGAGTGCTCTGGATTGCTTACAGTGGAAGGGGTGAGGTGCAAGTCCTCCAACATCCTCATGAGGAAACGCTGATACTCAGCGAGATCAGCGGCTGGAGAGATGTGGACAGAAGGCACCTCTCCCCCAGAAGAGGGGGATGAAGAGTTGGAGGGCACAGACTGCTCAGAGGGCGGCTGCTCGGGAGGAGGTTGAAAAACCTGTCTGTCCATTGCCCTAACGTAAGCGGGAACCGAGCAGCCACAGCCCTGAACTGCTCCCAGGAGAGAGGCCCGCTAGGACCAAGGATGCCTGGGAGCGCAGGAGAATGTGGCAGAGGGATGGGGACAGAGCCAAGAAGAGATGTCAGCTGACCTCTGCCTGGGCTAAGGAGCGGACCAAGAGCACCCGAAGAAGAAAGTGCTCCGGAAGACTCCACAGCCGATAGCTGAACAACCATTTCGGTACTGCCTTGGCTGTGCCCGGAAGAATCCCCCCCGTGAGGTGACTGGGGTTGTATAGGACCAGAAGGACGGTCCCCTACTTCAAAAGAAAGGGGCTCTCTCAAAGAGACCGAGGAGCAAGAGCGGAGATCTGCACTACGGCTTCTTCCAGAGCCCGGGTGGGCCCCAGAAAAAGGTTGCCATGCAGACCCCATGCTCCTCGACCCCTAGGAGTCCGAAAGAGCCCTCCTCCTCGAGAGGGCCAGCCTAGGTAGCCGACAGCCCTGGCCAGCACCCGAGGGAGCTATCCAGGGTGTAGCACCCTCCCCTCCTGCAGAAGCCTTGACCAGCCCCAAAGTTGGGCGATCCAGGCACACCACAGGCAGGGGCACCACTGCTGAGGGATCAGTGAACCCACAAAGACCGGGCTGCAGAGCAATGGTGGCCTGCACCACTGCCTGCTGGTCAACACCCCTGACCCCAGTCTCGGCAGCCACCGACCCTCACCACAAAAGGGGACCGACTCTGGCTTGCCGAGGACACTACAGGGCTGCCCACGCCAATAGTCAACCCCAAGGAGTCAGACTGCTCGTCTGAGTCAGAGCCCGACTCCGCCTCCGAAGAGGTAGAGGCCGAGGCCCTGTGCCAGACCGCAGGAGGGCGCCCGGTGCCATCCCTGCCAAACAGGGTGCCGGATTCTGAGACCACGCCCGAGCCAGTGCCCGCCACAGCACTGCGAGCAGTAACCGGGGGGGACACAGCTCTGGCCCGAACAGGAGCCCCAGAGTCAGAACCAGTCACGGTGCCGACGGTGCCATTGGCTCACGGCACCGTCGACAGCACAATCAGACGCCCCCCACGGTGCCATGCTCAACCTCTGCGCCGCAAATGGCGCCGAGGCGAGAAGAAGACAAAGACGGCGCTGTAGAGACTCCCACGGCGTTGCTAGCAGTATCGGCGCCACGAACAGCATCAACAGCAGCCACGGCGCAGAGTGACAAACCGGCGCAGACTGCTCCGGAGCCCACGGCGAGGCCCACAATGGCGACGACGCAAGGCCAAGGACGGCACTGACCCAGGCCTCCAACACTGGGAGCTCTTCAACTCTTAAGGGGCGATTGCCTTGGCGGCGCCTCCCACCCACCCCCAGAAAGGAGCGGGATGGGCCTCCTACACCGCGAAAGGAGCCTCGGCAACGGCTAGGCTACTAGAAGCAGAGGCTCCCTCCTCCTCCTCAGTCTGTGTAGAATTGGGAGGGGACCCGGAGGAAAGGCAGAGTGTAAGTGGCTTGGCCCGACGAGTGCACACCAGACACCCGAAAGTCGGTGGAGCTCACCCCACTTTCCACGCACGTTGTTCAATGACCCGGTGGTCCATGGAAATACAGGCGTCGCACAAATCCATGTCGTGAAGTGGGCCAAGACACACAAGGCAACAGTTGTGCTGGTCCGTGACGGAAAATTTACGGCCGCAAGGGCACCATCCCGTCTTCAAAGTCTTCTTGCCCTCTGACCGAGACATGACCTACGAGGAAAAAAAAAAATAAACAGACTCCACGTCACCAAGAATAAAAATAAATGGAAAGATCTTACCAAGCGACGTCAAGTAAGGCAACTAGAACCGGCAGGGAAGGAGCCGAAGGACTGCGGCACGGAGGAATAGAGGCAGGACGAAACTGCATAGGCGGTAGGCCTCAAATTCTTGCAGAGCTTCCACACGAGGTGACCTCGATGGCGGGAGACGAAGAACTGGCAGGCAGGTGGAGTCAACAGTGCCCAACGGCCAACCCGCAAGCGCCACGCAATGCGTTGGCCTCGAGGGCGGTGCCAATGGTGCGTCGGCTCAGTCTACCAAAAAAAACAAAAAAAGAGCTCCACGGGGTCATGACCTCAGGCCATGAACCCAAATGTGATGAATGGTGTAGATACACAGAAAGATCATAATTCTCCACTCACACCTTCAACATAATCATTATTTCTAATAACCTGTAAAAGGGGTTCAAGCGAGAGAATGAATAATGTATGGGAAAGGGGAACATCCCTGTCTTACACCATTAATCATATCAAAGGGTTCTGTAAGATATGAATTTATTTGAAATTTAACCATTTTTTTTTATATACTTTTTTTATTAATGTAATAATTTCTTTTGGGAAGCCATAGTCCCCTAAAATCTGATGCATATCATCTCTACTTAAGCGATCAAAAGCCTTGTTGTCATCAATCAAAAACAGCATAAGAAGTATCATGGAGATAAGCAGTATTAGAATTGAGAATATGAATCAATGCTTGAATCTATTTGCTTGTTGAAGTGTACGTCCCTTCATAAACCCATATTGGTTATTATGAATGAAGTAATGAAGATGTGGTTGAATCATATTATTAGTTTAGCAATTAACTTGTAATCAGCATTTAATAATGCTATTGATCTATAACTGTCCACATTTTCCTGTGGTTTATCTTCTTTCAAAATCAGGATAACTTTCTCAATCAGAAGGGATAATGGTAAATCAAACTCCTGTCCCTCTTGCAACAATTCTTCCATCATTTTTTGCAACCATGGAGCCAGTTCAGATGCAAAGCATTGATAAAATTTGTTGGTTAAACCATCTAACCCAGGTGATTTCTCTCTTGATAAAGACTTAATAGCTTCAATGATCTCAGACTGGGATATTGGTGAAAAGGGGAATGAGCTTGATTTTAATTTTACTTTATTCAGAATATGCTTCATTTGGGACTGATAAGTGTATTTATTCTGATTTATTGTCTTATATCTGTCAACAAAGGCTGTGGTTATTTCTTGATCCAAGTTATGAATAATACCCAATTCATCCTTAATAGAATTTCAGATTTTTATTTTTTTTTTGAAATTGTAGTCATCTCCTCCCTACACCAGAGCCCCACTCAGTCGGGAGATGCCAAGGGAATCACCCCACTGCTGCCTTACCTGGATCCCCTGAGGACCCCCATGGAGCCATGGCTATACCCCCCAGGCGGGTATGAGGTGGGGCCCGTACACCCCGATCAATCATTGCTTCATCGGGTCCCTCGGTGGTCAGGCAGGCAGCAGCTATTAAGGTCCATTCCCGGCGCTCCTTCCCCCGGCGCTCTGGTATCATTTTTCCCCTGTTCTAAGGGAGTGGCTACGCCCAGACGTCAAGGCATCTCCACGGACGTCCTCACTCCCGACCCTCTTGTGTGCTGGCGCTCTTGCTGTGCCTCTGGCTTTCGCCAAAGGCCAGTCAAGTGCAGAGTCGAACCCCTCCCTCCCGAGAGGAAAGCTGTCCTCCGGACACTCGATCCTCTCTCCCTGCCAACCCCTGACGGCCCGGGCTCGTTCCCAAACCTGGGTCGCCAGTGTGGCACGGGGTGTGGCGTCCAGCACCTCAACCCTCAGCACCACCAGGCCAGGTGAAGTTCAGATTTTTCTGCTTTTCCCTATCTTAATAGTGATGCAAGTAATTTACCCGACTTATCTGTATGTAAATACCTATATTTTTTTAATTGTATGTGCAAGTCTAAGCGTCTCCTCCGGAAGAATTTCCTGTTTTTTTGTTGTTTTTTTTTTTTTTTTAACTTATAATTATGCCACTCCTCTTTATATATTTTTCATAATCAGTCAGCACAAGCCTATCTAATTGTTTTAATCTCTCATCTACCTCTTGGTTATATTTATTTCTACTTCTAGTCATTGCTATTTGATATGAAATGACTCCCCTAGCCATAGCTTTAAAGGCATCCCAAAGTGACAAAACAGAACACTGGCCTGAATAATTAGAATACCAAAAACTCATTAACTGTACCCTTTATTTTTTGAACAAAGGGTATTTTAAGTAAGTATTATTTAAAGCCCAGGATATGGTATACTTCCTGTCTAAATTAATACGATTAAGATCTAAAACTGATCAAAGCATGATCTGAAAAGAATATCGAATCCATTTCTATCTGATTAACGTGTCTAAATAAGCTTTTTGAAATAAAAATGTAGTCGATGGGTAAAAAGGTCTTTTTTTATCAAAATGAGAATATTGAGTAATATTAGGGTTCATATTTCGCCAAGTATCACTTAATTGTTCCAAGTCCAGAAAGTCATTCAACCTTTTAGCAATGTAATGATTACCTCTAGTGGATGGTGAAGATTTATCTTGTATAGGGTTAACCAAGGCATTAAAAATCACCTGCCAAAATAATATTGGTTGCTTGTAATTTCTGTAGCCCTTCTAAAATTCCTATAATTTTGGCAAGAAAAGCATAGTAGTTTTCAAAGGGGGCATATAATGATCCTATAGTGAAATCTTGACCATCCAATTTAATTTTAATCATAACAATTCTTCCATTTTTATTTGTAAATTGATCATGCAGTTGAAAATTAAGCTTTTTCCCCAATTAAGATGTCAACTCCACCACTTTTTTTTAGTGCCTATACTATTAAAAAAAAAAGATCTAATCCATTTATTTTTCAATTTCAATATTTCTTTTTCTTCAAGGTGCGATTCCTGAATGCACATTATTTGTGCTTTTTGTTTCTTAAGATATGATAGAAGCCTAGACCTCTTAACTGGCGAATTGACACCATTAACATTTAATGAGATAAGTCGTAAATTACCCCCCTACATGGTTTACCTGTTTTAACCACAAGAAAGAAAAACCTTTACATCCCTGCCCCAGCATACATATTCTTGAGTTACATAAGCTCCCTTCCTTTAATATAAACATAGTAGAAAAAAACTCATCCCCTGTAAGTACAAACTCTTTGTAAATGTCCCCATTAGGTATACAGTCCCTGGAAAACTATCATAACAACATAGAACTGCTTCATAATCTTGCAAGAGCATGCCCCTCTTGTTCCTCTCTCCATAGCGGGATTTGGTCTACTTCAGTCAAACTGATACCCCCCCATCCAGATGAACCTCACATATCAACACAGAACTGAATGGATAAACTTTCAGATCCCTTCCCCCCAAAATAGCATTCTGTAATGGCAAGGTATCTATAGTTAATCCACAATAAAGTTATCAATTTATCAGAAACTGTTAGGAAATTTGTTTTTTTAAGTCCTTAGTTGCCAGTTCGACTGAATCATAGATAAAGCGTTGACCTATCACCACTCTCATTCTCCCCGGAAAAATCATTGTAGCTTTATATCCAATAGCCCAAAGCTTAGTTCTCAAAGCATCACATTTTTTCCCAGCTGATATCGGCTCTGGTGACTTACTAACATACTATTTGCCAGCAGATTAGGCCTTATGGTCTATAGAGTCTGCTCGAACCTAGATCCTTAGTTGGGTGCCGAGACCCTCCCAAATCAGGGTGCCGAGACCCTGACAAATCATTGTATACAAGAATATTTGCTCCCTTCCGCGTAATCTTTTTCTTCCCCTATAAATTGCCGACATTAGCTTTTCTTTATCCACAGACTTCATGAACCTTAAAATTATTGGTCTACGAGGAGTTGAAGAATCTGGTTTCGTTTGTAAACCTCGCTGTGCATGTTCAATTTCCCAGTTAATCTCATTAGGATCTGTGTCTAAGAAAGCTGCTACAATTATTTTAAAAGCCTCTTGCAAGGATCTAGTATTATCCCAGTCTTCGGGAGGCCCCATAGATACGAACGTTATTTCTCCTCGCTCTAGATTCTTGGGTCCATTATTTTTTCTTTAAGCACAGTGTTTGCAGTTTCCAGGGCCTTTATTTTAACAGATAAAGAATTTGTGTCTTCTATTAACTTATTCATTGCGTGACTGAGCTGTTTAATTTCCGACTTAATTTGCTGATTTTCCACCAACAGGTCCAGAGTCAATTTAAAGTATTTATCTAGGTAATCCTGATACGCAAGAATTTTCTCCATCTTAGCAGAAATATTGTTCATTTTATTGAACAGGATTCTTACCCAAGGTGGAGGGGTTGCTGAATGGGCATTTACAGAATCAGAGGAGTCAGTCAGTTTCATCACTTGGAACAGGACTGGCTTTATTACTAAATAAAACATCACCTTTCCCTGGCCCCAAGAGATTCGTCGAGTCTGATAATAAAGTTGACTGAATATCATTTTTACCTACTAAAGGTTTATCATGAGGATCTTTTACAAGTAAACCGTTAATCAACTGGTAGAAACATTCTGTAGCGTCGGGGGGGGGGTACTTATCAAATTTCCTGCTGATGGTTCCTGGATTTCAAAGGTTTGAACACAGTCCGTTTCAACAGTATAATTGTATCTTGCTGTTCTAAATTCTGGTCGGACAGTGAAAACGCTGGCGTTTCAGGATCTAAAGCAAGCGCGCCAGAGTTGAAACACTGGGCTTCACTTCCCCACAGTAGTGTTTGATCTTCTCCATACCTGCCATTAGAGTTTGGCCGCACCTCCACGGTAATATGCTCACTTTGAAGTTCTTCAACTTTTGAACTCGGGCTCTGCTTCTAGCAATCTGCAGCTTGTTCCAATTTGGTTTTCTCGTTCGGCTGAAACAAAGGTAAAACTGCCATAGTAACAGTCGGATTCGAACCAGAGGAGCTTGGTACAGTATTTACGTTTTGTGAGTTTTCATTCAATTGATTCTTTAGCTGGGAAGCTGTTAACTTCAGAGTAGCCATGTTCTGAGCTTTAGCGTTTTTTTTTTGTTTTTTTTTTTACTTTGGACCAAAGTTTATTTTCTTGGGGTCCTTACGCGGAGTCATAATTCCGAACTTGAAGAGTTTTTAGCAACTTTTCCGGCTTCAGAGAGAGGTTCAAACAAAGCATTCATCACACATTCTGAATGAAGGTGTGTATTCAACAGACCATTTTCGACCTGTCCCACAACGTGCTGCTTACATGGCTAAGCTGGCTATCGCCATGTTGCTCCTCCTCTCATGGGCACCCCCTCCCCAATCAATTGTTCAGTATAACCATTTACAAGGGCAGTACAAACATAGAAAGCAGAGTCGTCCTTCTGAGTTTTTCTTAATTTCCAATCTCAGCCTCAGTCTCTGTCGCCCTCTTGCACAAGCATTGCTGCTCTTTTCATAAGTCTGTGCCTGGGAAACTCATTAAGAAAATAGCATGAATCTCACACAATATTCTTGCAAGTTTCCAATGTTTTTGCAGGTGCAGCAAAAAGAACATAATGACCCAGAACTTACCTCTTGTAGCCAGCTCTGCAGAGATTTTGCATCCAGCATTCTCAGGTTAACCCCTTGAGTTCCAAATAGTTTTTTTATAATCATTTTAACAGTAAAACTATACACAGTTTTAAACAAAGGGATCCCAGTATCAGTAACATTTCCACATAAAGAGTCACATATATTTTTTATACCCGCAGATATGCAAGGGGGAAGAAAAGACAGAACAGCAAGGGAGGGCAGAGAGATAGCAAGGCGTGGAGAATTGCGAAACCGTCAGAGGGATCAGTGCCCAGGTCTCTCAGGAAAAGCTGGCTGCACAACCAGACAGACAAGAGACAGAAAAGGAGAGGACAGAACAGCCCCTTGCATTTAAACTCTTTCTGCATAAAAATGGGGCAGGGCCTTATTCAACCCTGTCATACTTAGATGTGCTGCTGATACAGCTAAGCATTTAGTGAACACTCTGGGAGCAGACGACAGGTCGAAAAGGAACAGCTGTGAATTGGTAGTGACCTGAGGGAAGCCAGAACCATAGGTATTTTCTGTGATTGGGCCTGACTGGGATGTGCAAATATGCATCATTCAGGTGCAGGGATGCCAACCAATCCCCTGTTGAAGGGGTAATATAACTGTGGACCATCCTGAATTTGATGTTTTTCAGATGCTTGTTCAAAAATCTGAGGTCCAGAATAGGTCGCCATTCCCATTTTTTTTTTTTTTTTTTTTTGTGAGGAAGTACCTTGAGTAAAGGTACTTTCCCCACTGGGATGGAGCACTCTTTCTGCTGCGTTTACCAAAAGGAGATTTTTTGACCTCCAGTTCTAGCAGAAGTTTCTCTGTTGGGGTGGTGAGGGTAGAAATGTCTGTGTACCGATAATTTGAAAACATTCTGAAGTTTAAAGTGAGGCCTTGGCTCACCAATTCCAGGCCCCACTTGTCCATGGTGACGTTTTCCCACTCCTTGAAGAAATGAGCCAGCCTTCCCCCTACTGGCACTGGGGTGGCGACCTGGACATATACATTGGAAGTTCCATTCAGGCTGAGCCCTGGAGGACAAAGCCTGGTCAGACTTTCGGGATGGTCTTTGTCCTCTGCCCCTGAAGCAACCTCTCAAGAGTATTTACAGGGCACAGACATGGGGTAGTAGGGTCTTGAGTAGTGACCCCAACCCCGGCATCCCCTTCCCTGAGGCCTATAAGGCATAGAAGTCTTGTCCTTCTTTGGATTGCTTTTGTAGGTGGTTTTATACTCCTGAACCTTTTTCACGTAAGCCTCCATTTTGTCCCCAAAGACAAAGTTATTCTCACATTTATTTACTTCTATAAAGTTTCACCAAGAAAGGCACACACTGAGCTACAAGCTTGTTTCCAGATGTGTCCGGGGGGGAGGGGAAGAGGGGGTACAATACTGAATTCAATACATAACAGATAAAAATAAACATAACACTAAGTCTATACAAAACATTAAAGCAACATGAAACATTATGTAGGATAGTCAAGCAGTTTTTGCACACAATATAACTATATAATAACCAAGTACATATATCCAAATTACATATATACAACAAATGTGATCTTGTTTTATTTTACATTTCCATGTGCACATGCATACATTTGAGCTCAGTTACACTATCATGGACATATGCACAGATATAAAACAGGAATAATATACCTATAACATTTGGGGAGAAGTGAGGAATTTAGTCAGGATAGTGCAAAGGGAGAAGGGGTCAGGTGCAATTGCAGGAGGGGGAGATGTAGCACCAAAGAAGATAGGATAAGGAACAAGAGGACGAGGCAGAGCGTATATCTAAGGGAAGGGAATTCCAGATGCTTGGAAAGCGATAGAAGAAAGCAGCTGTCCCTGCGGAGGAAGTACAGAAAGGGAGGGCAAGGGTCCTAATTGGGGACTTGCGGAGTAGGAAGGTGAAGGACGAATGGAAAGAAGGGAGTGAAGGTAAGGAGGCAAGGAGCCAAGCCAGAACTTGTCAGTTTGAGAGGCGCTATGGCAAGGCATCTGCCCCCAAGAGAAGGGAAGGAGAGAGCAGAGTAAAGGTCACAGTGGTGTGTATGTGGGGGACAGGCAAGGGCAAAACAGCAGAAGGAGTCGAATAGTGTCCAGTCGAGTAAGGGTGGATTTGGGAGCAATACAATAGACTATGTCTCCAAAGTCAAAAGTAGGGAGGATCATCTTCTGGACAATCTCTCGGCGGGCTGGTGGGGGAAAAGGCAGCTGTAGTATCTATATAGAACACCCAGTTTGGGAAGCAGCTTTCTGTGGACAGTGTCCACATGACCAGCAAAGTCGAGGCACTTGTCGAGTCAGAAGTATCTGACAGAAGTGACATCCTCTAGTGTGGAGCCATCGAAGGCATGGAAAGTAGGAGTGGCAGTTAGCCCAGCCAGCTTTTGCCTGGTGCCAAAAGTCATCAAGACTGTCTTGTTGGCATTTAGAGAGTTTATTTTCGTAAAACCAGTGCTGGACATTGTTGAAACCCAGTTGGAGGTTGGACACCACATCTGAGATGTAAGTACCTTAGGCATAAAAAACTATAATCCGTGTACATGTGGATGTTTGCAGATAAGAAGGCAGCAGGAAGGTCATCGAGGAATATCGAGAAGAGTAGCGGACCAAGTACTAAACCTTGAGGGACACCTGTGTTTATGGAGAGAGGGGAGAAGGTGGAGCTGCCAATCCTGGCTGCTTGGGACCTTCCCATGAGATAGGAACAGAACCAATGAGTGACGGTCTCGGAGACACCAGCTGCACCCAGATTATTAAGAAGAAGGGAGTGGGCAACAGTGTTGAAAGCTTTGGCCAGGTCGACAAAGATGACAGAGGTGATGAATCCCTGATCCATGTCAGAGAATGGCATCCGTGAGCCGGAGAAGAGAGGTTGTGGTGGAGTCAGCTTTACAGAAGCCAGATTAGAAGGGGGTGAAGGAGGAGGAAGAATCAAGGAATGGAGACAGTTAAGCCAGAGCCAGGTGCTCTTGGAGTTTAGCAAGGATAGGGAGCAGAGATATAGGGTGAAAATTACCAGGGTTAGACGAGTCGCCGTCCTTGGGAAGGGGGGACAACAGTGGTTAGCTTCCAGGCATCAGGAACCATGTCAAGTGTGAAGGAGAGGTTAAGAAGAGCTGACAGAGGGAGAGCTATGGCATGAGCCGATAGGTGCAAAAGCTTAGAGTCCAGCCCATCCAGGCTTTTGCCCTTGTGAGGGTTATGGGCAAGAAGAGCTTGCAGGGTGTCAACAGGGGAAACTGGTTGGATGGAAAAGCATGGTGAAGAGGAATTATGTGCAAAAGAGGCTGACGGAGGAGGAGCTGAAGGGGGAAGGGATGCTAGGAGGGAGGAAGCACAGGTGGTGAAAAAGAAATTCAGCAGATACAGTGGAGGGGGGGTCAGAGATGGTGATGTCACAAACCTTTAGGACTGGGGAGGGGGTTGGATGGGTGATTGGGAGAAAAGGGCATGGACCACCTTCCAGAATTTATAGGGGCTGTGGAGGTTTTCTTGCAAGGTGGAGGTGAAGTATTCCACTTTAGCGAGACGTATGGTCCTGGTACAGGCATTGTAGCGAGAACGCTACCTAAGCAAATCTTCAGGAACACCTGATGTTTTGTAAGTCATCCACGCCAGGTCACGAGCACTCCGACAAGCCAGAGGCTCAGCTAAAACCCAGAGGAGGTGAGACCCACGGACCCTGGTCCCCCTTAAAGGAGAATGCCAGTCCCAAGCATTAAGGAACTGTGTTTTGAAGTAACACAGGGCTGAGTAAACAGAGGAGGCATTGGCAATAGGAGTCCAGTCAGATCCAACAAGTTCCTCATGCAGGGAGGACAAATCTAAGGATTTAAAGGAGCCGAGTTGGAGGATATCTGGCATGGCTTTGGGGCGATGTATTTTATAAAAGCAGTAGACCATATGGTGATCACTAGGTGCATCCGATAAGATTCCTGAGGTAATTACCTGGTGGGGGGGTGTCACCAGAACCCAATCTAGCAGGGTATGCTTACCTGTCTTATGGTTTAAGCGAGTTGGTTTGAAGAGCAGTTTTAGATTTAAGGAAGAGCTGTGGTTACAGATTTTGGATTAGGTGCTGGACAACCATTTAATGTTTAAATCATGGAGGATGTAGAGTTCCCCACTAGAGGAGTGGGTGACAGTAGAAAGAAGGTCGTTGATAGAGGATGGAGAGGAGGAAGGGAAACTGGGCAGAAGTAGACCCCACCTACAAAGATGGGGAGGGAGCAGGGAAGAGACAGTTTTAGTAACAAAAGTTCACAAGCAGAAGGGGAAGCGGTGGAGAGACAGATGGTATACTAGATGGATGATAAGGTATAAATGGCCACTCCCCCTCCCCTAGTAGACCGATCCTGTTAAATAAGGGAGTAACCAGGGATGGAGATGACAGTATGGCAAGTTACCCAACTGCCAGTCCTTATTTGTAGATACAATTCTGTTGTGTATTTTTTTTTTATGTAATTCTTTGTATATGTACATTCCACAAGAAATGCCAGTGTTAATACAAAGGCACCTAGGGAGAGAGAGAGAGAGACTGGATCTCTGTTAAAAGAGGGGTTGACCTTCCTTTGACCCGAAGGCCAGCCTGCTTGCCAGGAAACTGACAAGTTATTGTCAAAAGCTTGGGGATAGCTGATCAAAGGGTATTCCCCCAAGTTAACTAACCAAGGGAAACAGACATAATAAAATTAGCTTGTACAGTCATAGACCTTACAGGATCTTCCTTGGAACTAACTGAAGGAAGCCAGTTCAAAAGCCCAGGATGTTTTAGCCAGGATTTGAGCAGCAAATGACCATTCCGACAGGATATTGTGAATTTTATCTTACGGGTGCCAACTGTCTACAGGGGACTTCAAAAGGCTTAAACTCTGAATGTCACATCCATGTTAATTATACGTTTCAGGATTGTGATATTCTTGGGATTTGGTGAAACAGCAGAACAGTGACATCTCCTGGCCAAACGGAGTAGTTGCTCTGGGGAATCAGACCAGTTCTTTAGAACTGGGAATAACTGATGATACTGCAAGTTACAGAAAGTATTTAAAGCCCCAGCTCAGGGCATTTGAACACACTTTTCATTTGGACTCCACCTGACACACAAGAAGCCAAACTGCTGAGACTCAGTGGCTGCACGTGCACACACTTCATTTGAACTTCGCCTGACACACAAGGAACAAAACTGACGAAATTGAACTTTCAGTTATTGTTCTGGACTTCAAGTTTCTACGAATTTCAGGTAGACTTCAGCTATCAGTCATAGTGCGTTTTCATGTACATTTTCCCATTTGTTTTCTACATTCTGTGACCAAATAAATTTTTGTTGTAACCATATGATTATTTTTTAAGTATTTTAGTAAAAACATCCATATTTCTAAAGAAAATCTGCCCGAGTGAGATTTCTAGAATTGTGCGTGAATTGCGGGACGGCATTAATGATCTGTGACAAACTGTTATTGCTAAGGAGATGTCACCATCAGCAACCGAATCGAAAAAGGGATCTGGAAGGACAGGGAGAATACCAGAGTCTGCAGGGATTTTGAACCAGGCTGTTGCATGTCCGGTAGGGAGAAGGCCAAATCAGGTTTTACACTGCTACCACAGAAGAAAGTGAGACGCCTCAGTCTCCCCCTTTGTTTAATAGCCAGGAAGGGTTCATATTTGGCTTCAATGCTCGAGACTGGTATTGTGCCCTTATCCAGAGTTTAGAGGGACACCCTGGGTCCTCATGGCAGAGGTGCAGTCATATCCTTGGCAAACAGTCTAAAAAAAAAGACACGATGAAGGTAGCCCTGTCTCCCCCCCCCCAATCACTAATTGCACTTAGGGGTGGGCACTGTGAGCTCAGTGGAGCCGACCCCCCAGGAGTGGGTTTGTGACAGGCAGTGTCAGGGATTTTGGAGGAAAGCCATGATTCAGTTATGATTAAAAACAGAAGGTTTCAAGCTGGTCATAAGGGGTTGGAGCTGATCAGTCTTAGGGAGAAGGCTCCCAAAGTTAAGGTGAACTATTTTTAGTCTTATTTGGAGGTTGGTAGGGAAAGAATGGAATGGTCCAGGGTTAGATTCAATGTCCCTCGCTGTTAGGAGTGGTAGGATAAGTACTTTAGGAGATTTATATCATCCTCCAAGGGTTATAGGGCTTAAGAGGATAAGAGGAGGGGATCTGTTTGGAGCCTGAACTGTAGGAGGTATGTAAGAAACTAAATAATGCTAAATGCAAGTTGGGAGAACCCATGGCCTTTGCTTGAGCATCTCGAGACAAAATTAGTTCTTACCCATGCAAATCTCCCAAGGGAGACGACATGGACCATGGACCTGGAAGTAGTTTCATTATTGTCCACGGCCATGTGGTACTGGTATTTGGTGGCCTCCAGGGTAGATCTATCGGTGTCTGCTATGTCCTGGGCCTGGTCCTCTGGTATTTGTTCACACTGGGACAGTATTGCGTTCCAAATGGCTTTCTGGCACTGAACTGCATAGGCGCTTTATGCAGCCTGTCTCAGGATCAGGGAGGCTGTCGTATACATTTTCTTCCCCATGCTGTCCAGCCATCTGGAATCTTTGTCTGGAGGCTGGGGAGAGAGGGTGATCCTGGCCTTGTCACAAGCAGCTGCCTGGACCACCCACTCACAGTCATGGTGCACACAAAAGTACTCAGCATTATGTCTATCCAGCTGGTACTTTCTATGTTTTCTTGTTCACCCCAGTGACAGATGTGTGGATTGAAGAAGTTTGCAGGTTGTCCTCTTTAGTGCCCTGTGCACTGGTAAGACCAGCCTTTTTGTGAAGTTTATCCCCATCATATCCAAAAACTCAGCCGTCTCTTCTTCTTCACCCATTTCTGGAGTGGGAAGAGCCAGAGTATCCACTATCTGCCTCACAAAGGTATAGTGAGATGGATAATCCTCCTGTTCCCATGGAAGAGATCCAAAGTCCTAACAGGGGGAACCATCTGATGCTATGGTGTCTCCCTCATTCTCAGGTTCCTCGTAGCAGGAATCACCACCCCTGTCCCCAAGGGCGGGGGGGGGGGGCAGAGACTGAGGAGGAACCGATAAGGTCATTGTGTCTCCCATGGCTTGGAAAGCCTGGAAGAATCATAAAACCCTTGCAACCTCCTCTTGTGAGGGCACTGT
This sequence comes from Neoceratodus forsteri, assembly GCA_016271365.2. Classification (NCBI taxonomy): domain Eukaryota; kingdom Metazoa; phylum Chordata; order Ceratodontiformes; family Ceratodontidae; genus Neoceratodus; species Neoceratodus forsteri. The sequence goes on along the minus strand of CM057450.1, from coordinate 1,472,148,664 downwards.
AGCCTGGTTCACTGGCATCTCTTTTGCTGCTCAGCAAGAGGGGCAGTGATCTTTTTGATATTATGCTTATATTTGTCCACTGGCATCTCATTTTGACTTTTGTCAGGAGGGGCAGTGGCTTTCATCACTTTGGTCTGCATGTTCTCCACTGGCTTGACCGTTTGCCTTTCGGCATGAGAGTCAATGACAATTTTCATGGTGCATTTTAAACTGTCCACTGGCATCTCCTTTAGCTTTTCAGCAGGGGGTGCAGTGCATTTCATTAGCTTGTGCTTCAAACTGTCCGCTGGCATCTCCTTATGCCTCTCAGCAGAAGGGGCAGTGGTATGCTTCAATTTCTGCTGCTTCTTAGAGGGAACGGATCCAGGGACCTGCTCTGAAGTTCGCTCCGAACCTTCTGAGGGGTCCCTAGAGGTCCTAGGAGTGGTTAACCTGCAAAGGACCTTCTCCCGCATCCTGAGGAGCCAGACGGGTAGAGAAAAAAACATTATACCACTAACAGCGAAAAAAAAAAGGCAGTAATTGGTTAAACAATCTGTTACAATACACAATATCACTGTTCTAAATGGCTCCCAATGGAAGTAATATGGACCCAAGTAAATAATTCTGACTGGACTGTACTCTGTTCTCTCTCCCCCACAAAAAATATGTCATGAAAAACTACTATGCAGCAACAGGAAAAAAAAAAAAATTCACTTCCCACAGAGGAGATGCTGACAGGAAGCAGGGGTCTCTGAAGTGGGACTTGCACTGCTCAGGAGCGTTATTTTGGGGAGGGGGATGATAAAAAAAAAAAAAAAAACGGATTCACAAATATTAGTTACACAACCCCAAAAAACAATAAAATCATCAAACCAGTCTTCCTGTAATTCCGGCTAAAAATGTGAGGAATGCAAGAACGGGAGTTGCCAGGAGAGCTCACAAGTAGGAAAGTAAATAAAAACAAAAATATACTTGAGAATCACAATAAAAATTATTTAGAGGGCAGAGCTGTGTGAATAAAATAAGAAAACTACAGGAAAAACACGAATGTTGCGAGTTGCTGAAAAGAGTTCTTTGTGAAGACTTGCTTCTTTGGGTGGAGAGAAAGATCTGATGTTAGGCCGATGCTGGCAGCGACACCTAGAGGGCAGCAGTTCAAACAGCATTTGAAATTCTAAACCTCACACTCCAGGACAGCTTCACCTACTGGTTTCACTGCACATGGTAAGCATAATGAGGGATTATTGGGGTTTGAACTATCAGTAGTGTTGGATGGGTGAGGCACGAGGGGAGCAGAGGTGAATGGGCAGGGTAGAGCACAGGTGGTTAAGAAATTGTTAAAGAGGGTAGTGACATTGCGGTGATAAGACACCAGTGAGAAGACATCTGCCGGGGGGCCATACTGGGCTGGAGAAACATGGAGTGGATCACTCCAGAATTTGAATGGGGGATTTAGGTTGAACTGAAGATTGGACTCAGCATAATGGGCCTTGGCACTGTGAATCACCTTAGTACCGGCATTCCGTAGGGATCTGTAAAGTTGGTAGTTGGACGAGGAGTGGAGGCTTTGAAATAGGGCCCATGCGAGGTCCCTAGACTGGGTTTTATTTAACTCTAAAATTGATTAGTGTTTTGCTCATAAAAGTGCTAAAACACTGTGAAAATGCATGGCTCTTGCCTCACTGTGTTTAACAAACAACACTTCTAGAAAACCTATATAAATACTTTCTGTACAGTTAGTATTGTCCCAAGGAAAAAACTGCTAATCAATTATTTAAAACCCTGCATATACACACACACACACACACACACACACACACACACACACACACACACACACACACACACACACACACACACACACACACCTATATATCTATCTATATATCTATATCTTTCTCTATGTATCTATATCTATCTCTCTCTCTACATCTCAAGTCAGGTGTAGTCCAGGGGCGGTGAGTGCGTTTCACATGGATCTTGCAGAGAGGGGGCATGAGTGTTCCAAGTGTTTGATAGGATGGTGGTAAAAGACGACAGGGCTGAGTTGATAGCACGTGCAGAGTAAATAGGGGACCAATCTGAGAAGGCCAGGTCCAGAATGAGGGCATCAGTGTTGAGTGACCCGAGAGGCCTGTGACAGATGTACTTGGGGGTGGACTGGAGGGGAATCAAACTTTTCTTATGCAGTAGGTAAAGCAGTGGTCACAGAGTGGAGAGAACGACTGCAGCCATGATGCGATGGGGGAGACAGGATAAAGAACAAGTTATGTAAGAACTCACCGTAACAGTAGATCTTCAAGGGAATCTCAGTATCCGGTAACACCGTTGGAACCTTCGCCGTCGGTGAAGGGGAATCCTCACGAAAGATTTTCAGCACTACAACTGGGGCCACCCATGCCTTCCAATGTCACCAACCCTATATAGGCGTGGGCGGCCCCACGCCCTCTCCAGTTCTTTCCCCCGGAGACTAAGGCAGCAAGGCTCTCGCCCTTGGGGACTGAAGAGAGAAAGAGGTACGTAGACACAAGTAAAAAGCTGGATACATCGGATAGCCAGTTCCTAGACAGGTGCCCCAAGAAAGGGGGATGGTGGGAAGGAAAGCATACCTGATGACCAAGATCCCCTCGAAGATCTACTGTTACAGTAAGTTCTTACGTAACACAATCTTCTTCGGGGGTATCTCAGCCATCAGGTAACACCGTAGGAACGAGTACCAAGCAGTTACAAGTGTAAACAGTCTGGGAGGCAGGCTCACCATAAACTTTAAGACAGGAGTCCCTGTAACACAGCCCTGCCAAATCCTGCATGGGCTCTTAAAGCAATGTCCAGACTGTAATGCTTGGTGAAAGTGTGGACTGTACTCCAGGTGGCAGCCACACAAATGTCAGTGGCTGAGGCCCCTTGGAAACAAGCCACCGAGATAGCCATGCCTCTGGTGGAATGAGCTTTGACAGCACCAGGCAATTCTTTGCCATATTTGTTGTTAGAGATGTTGCGAAATTTTAATTTTGCCGGTGAAATCATGCATTTCACCCCGTGAAATATTTTGCGTAATTACGTACATACAGCGAAATGTCACCGGTAAATTTTGTCTTGTGTTACTATTAGACGAAATTAGGGAAAAAAGGCTTTGTCACGATTTTCTCTCTGTAGGTCGCGTGTGTGTCTGCAGTCAGGCTGGATGTCACCAATTTAGCTTCCTTTTGCTCGTGTTTCTCGTAAAGGTAGTCAGAGAGCTAGGCAGCAGGAGAACTACTGTGCTTACATTTTGTTTTTACACATTCTGTTTAATTTCTTAATCTTTCTTTGTTAGGACTTGTGTGTGTTTATATTTTTCTGTTTAAGGTTATAGTGTGTGTGTGTGTGTGTGTGTGTGTGTGTGTGTGTGTGTGTGTTGTGGCGCGCATGACTCTCAGATCTTTTTTAGTTTTCTGTTAAAGAAAACTTATTTTGTCTGTTAAAATGGCAGAGAAAGGTAGGGCAACTGGCACTGGTGTCAGAAGGCTGGTAGAAGTGTTTGCCTTAACAGGCAAGCATTTGAAGTAGGTGAAAGTCAGGCACCCACCCCACAGCAGCAGCAGCAGCAGCAACCAGAGTCAGTGGGGCCCCCCCCAGCAGCAGGAACCTGTGCATCCTGACCCCCCCCAGCAGCAGGAGCAGGATGTTGTGGACCCCGGGACATCAGCTGGCACCCCCCCCAAAACCACCACCAAGGGTGTCTACAGTGTGGTCCTTTTTCCACCACAAGTGCTGCAAATGAAAGTGTCGTCATCTGCAACATTTGTGGAAGGAATGTTCATCGGGGTGAAGAAAGGGGCATACCTTGGCACTGGTGGCCAAAGGAGCCATCTGCAGCACCACCACCTGGCAGAGTGGCTGGCGAAACAAAGAGAGGTGGCAGTAGCAGGAGGGAGCAGTGGAGGGGAACACACAAAAGGGGAAGGGAGCCAGCAGGAAGAAGGCGGCCCTTCTGTGTCTGGCGGGAGTTGGCGATAGTGCAGGGGGCGCCGTGCTCTAAGCAGTTCCGCCAGGAGTTCAGGGGGGACATTAACAAAATAATAGAGGACCAGCAGCAAGTTTTGAACCTCTTGGCACAGTTGGGTCATGGTGGTCGTGGGGGCAGTTCTGGCACGGTGTAAGTGGTGTGTCAGCACTCAGTAGTTCATTTTTTTCTTTTCTTTTTCCTAGCATGTGTCCGATGTTAGTGATATTCTTCTCTTATCTACACTTTCAAAAAAGACGACAAAAAAAAAAAAAAAAAAAAAAAAAACACCAACACCAAAAAAAAATCTTCTGTCCTCTAGTCTTCCTCTATATCCTCGTTTCTTTGTCTTGTGTTATAAAGATGTCTTTGTCCAGTGGTTGTGTGTTATGCTCCCCACAGTATTCAATCCTTTTCCCTGTTCACTGATTTAGTTTTCCCCTCTCATAGTACCCTTGGCCCTGACCCTGCCTGTCCCCCTGTCGTGTGTTATAGTCAGTGTACCCATAAACACCTTACCTTTGTTTTTTTGTGTTACTCCTTAATACATTTCCTCCTCCTATCCACAAATGTCAAATATTGTTCCTATGAACAAAAGTTTTCCCCAAAACTATGTAATGTTGCAGCAGTTGTGATTGTGTGCAGCAACAGTTTGAAGACATACACAACAATCACAGAAACAAGCAATTTTATTGCAATGTTAAACATATATATGGTTTCAGTGCTTAACACGTTCATAGGTGAGATAACTCTAGGAGCTACGGGAGCCATATTTAGACTTGCCACATATCAGTGGATAAATTCATATTTCTTGTCCCCTATGTGTTAATTTCTTAAAGGATAACACACTAGTAGCTCTCAACATTTTTCTGGCAGCTTATTCCAAAATTCGACCACCCTTTGGTTAAACCACTTCTTCCTTCTTGTGGTTTTTTATTAATTTCTCCCCTAAGCTGAAAGGGATGCTTCTGGTTGCTCTTTCTGCTGTAGTTTTTTTTGGTTAGCCCAATAACCTCAAAGATTAATTCATTGTTTAGCGTCTTATATACGTAACACAAGTCTCCCCTAAGTTTACGATATGTTATAGAAAACAGGCCCCAGATCGTTGAGTGTCCTCATAATCCTTACCACTGAGTCCATGTATTCTCTTGGTAATCCTTTGGACTCTCTCCATCAATTTAATACTACCAGCACTTTGTGATGTGCAAAAAGGGGCCCCATATTCCATAACTGGTCTCACCAGAGATTTATACAAAGGCATTAAAACTTTTTTTCTACTGTTTATATGCCTCAATATATTTCCCACAATTCTGTTGGCTCTCTTGACTAAATCTTGTGTGTGTGTCAAATTTTAAGGCACTAGTGACTAACACCTAGGTCCTTTTCGCAGACTGTACTAGCTATGACCTTGTTATTTATTATGTATTTTGCTTTAGTATTGTTATACGCAAAATGCATAACCCCACACTTGTCTACGCTGAATTTCAGTTTGTGTGTTATTGCCCATGTTTTTAAACAGCTGTAGTAGCATCTGCAAATTCTTAATCAATTCATTGTTGTTAACAGTCCCTACCTTCGTATCATCCGCATACTTAGATAGCCGGCTTCTCTTGATACTTGCATTGATGAGACAAACATGTTAAAAATATGGGACCCAGAATGGTGACCTTGCCCCAGTCAGATAGAAAACCTCTGTTTACCCTTTGCAACCTATCTACCAACCATAATTTTATCCACTTTAACAGGGTATTATCGAGTCCCATATCTTTTAAATGTTTTTAACAATATCATGTGACACTGAGTCAAAGGCCTTGGAGTAGTCTAAGTAAACAACATCCATCGGCATACCATGGTCGAGAGCTGGACTAACTGGTTCTAAAAAATTCAAAAAAAAAAAAAAGACTGGTTACACACGATCTACCACCCACAAACCCATGTTGTGTTATGTCAATAAGCCCATCTGTTTTAAATGACCTTCAATCTGTTCTTTAATGAACCCCTCCATTAGTTTTCCCACAACAGATGTAATACTAATGGGTCGATAATATTCTACCTTTTTTTTTTTTTTTTTTTTTTTTTAAATCACCCAATTTCAAAATTGGGGGTAATGTATGCAATTTTCTAGTCCTTTAGCACCCAACCCTCTTTTACTGAGGTATTAAACAATATGGATAGAGGACCAGCAAGCTCTTCTGCCAGGGATATCAAGAAACTAGGATGTAATCCATCTGGACCACGTGACATATTTGTTGATGTTCCTAAGTTTCGTACGCACATCTTTTTCTGTGATGCGTTTGTGGGGGGGTAGTTAGTTTCTGAATCTATGACCTTTAGTTTATCAAATTCAATAGATGAATCCTGATAAACACTTAAGTACTTATTAAACCAGTTTGCCATTTCTTGTTCACTGTCAATTATCCATCCACCCTCCATTAAAACGACTTATGTCTTTGTCCATTTTTTTTTTAAACTACCTATATAATTATAAAATTGTTTGACTATCCTTTCTATTAGTAGCCAAATTTAATTCTGCATTAGCCTTTGCCCTTCGAATTGCTTTCTTACATAACTGTGCCATAGTCTTGTATATTTCCCATTTGTCTGGTGATGGATGCCATATATATATATGCATACATACACATATATATATATATATTTTTTTTTTTTTTTAAATATGCCTTGTCCTTCCAATTAAGTTTTCTTAGTCAACCATTTTGGTATCCTGCCTTTACTATTATATTTTGTTACTAATGGTACATATTTGTTGATACATATTTTTATTTTGTTTTAGTCCATATGTCTTCTAATGATTGCCCCTCAAGCTCCTGCCTCCAATTCTAGTTTTCGAGTACTTGTTTTATCATCTCATAATCAGCTCTGTTATAATCCCTTATTTCAGTTTTTCCTTTAGCTATATACTGGGGCCGGATATTCAAAAGGGTTGCGCATGGCGCCTTGAAGATTCTGTGATGCACTACCCACCCACCAATGCGCCCCTCTTGCGATATTCAAGGGGCAGGTTGCACTCGCTAACTCCCGATGTGCCAAGGCGATCAGTAATGTATGCTGGCGTAAGTGCGGGGCGTGCCCATGCATATGCAGCACATCCAGATATTCAGCTCGGGATATGCGACGCATATGCTGGCACAATCCTGCCTTGCGCCACTCGGGGGGAGCAAAGTTGTGCCAGGTAAAGCCAGGAACAAGTCCCAGCGACCCACAGGTGAGCTGCCGTATTGCAGGGTGCAACACAGCCGCCGCCAACCGTGGGTGGCCACCGCCCACCAGAACACTAATCCCACAAGCTCCCTGCCACTGAGACGGTGCCCCAATCACGGGCACATGTATTAAATATCCCTGGTGGTCCAGTGGAACCCCCGCACCCGATCCAGGCGGATGGCGAATGTAATCTTGGTGGTCCAGTGGTACCCCACCCAGCCCCGCTGCAGTCCCCTGCCACCAGCACCCCCCAGTGGCAGGCGGAGGCACCACGCATGCTGCCCAACCGCCCGCGTGACAGTCTACAGTACTGTGTCACGCCTATTGGTCTACTCGTGGGCCAGCGGGCGTGCAGACCATACTGTACCTAACAGGCCGATATGCAGATGAGCGCATTCATTCACAGCTCGAACCTATCAATCTCACGCTCGATAACGCGCCGAGTGAACAAAAGCGTACAGACAATACTATGCGTTATCGGTCGGCGGAGCGCTATCTTGAGCGGATCGCCCGCCACGAACTGAGAGGGCTGAGTGGCGAGGGACACAGTGGCCGGTGAAACAGGCGACCACTGGACCTCAGAGGCTCCATTCGCTATATCCACCCGTGGCGGGAGTCACTGACCTCAGGCATATCAAACATATGCCCGTGATCGGGCATCGGAGGCCGGGTCCGCCAAGGGACTGCAGGGCGTCGGTCCCAACCCCCCCCCCAAACGGCTGCAGCCTGGCAGGGCGTCGGTCCCCCCGATGGCTGCAGCCTGGCAGAGCACCAGGCACAAGTCGCCGGGGATCGGTGCACCGCATGCAAATGGGGCCATAATGACATGCAAATGGCTCCATTTGCACCTTGCATGCATAATGACCTCATTTGCATGCCCAGTGCTGAATATCGCAGTTGATGCGCCTAACGCAACTTGCGCTGGCGAATCCCCCTGCTCCTCTTCTGCCACTTGCACTGGCGCAGTGCCACTGCGCCGTGCACAATGCGTGCACCCTCAGTGCCATATCCAACGGTACTAAGCCATGGCGCAGCACGGTTGAATATCGCCTTGTCCATGCCCTGGCGCAGCCCAGTTGCGCTGCGCCCAGGCTTCCGCCCCTGCCTGGCACAGTCTGAATATCCCACCCTTGCTATCTAGTGATTTGAGGGTCACCATATTATGGTCACTTGTTCCTAAAGGGGGTAACATTTTTAGGTCTTCTGTTACTCCCTTCATATTACTGAAAATGAGGTCAAGCACACTTATCCCATGTACCTTCCTTAACATACTGTTCAAGGTTATTATGAAAACACATTTCAATGAATCTGGATTCCAAATGACTTGTTCCTTGCAGGAGATTCCAGTCTATTTTAGGGAAATTAATCTCCCATAAGAATGCAGTTACTCCCAATAGCCATACTTTCAAGTACTTTTATAAATAATGTATTTTCTAACTCAGTTAAATTGGATGAATAATATAAACCCAAGGTCATATTTTTATCGTCTTAATGGATTTTAAGCCATATTTGCTCAATGTCTACATTGGCAGTATAATGAAAGTTAACTCTGTGGGCTTTTAAGTGAGACGCAATGTAAAGGGCCACACCCCCACCTCTTCTATCCTCCCTCTCCATATGAAAAAGGTCATACCCTTGAAATTCTTCTGTCCAATTTCCTTTCCTAAACCAGGTCTCAGTAACCCTGCATATACTTATATCATTACATAACACATATTTTAACTCCCCAGTCTTGTTTTTCAAGCTTCTTGCATTTATGAGAACAGCTCTATGAGTCTTTCATTGCAACTCCTTTTCTTTTGTTTGTTCCCAAGTGCCCCACATTCTATTGTAATTTTAGCACCGTTACTCTGATCCTGTATTTCCAAGGGGTCACCTCTCCCCATATCCGCTAGTTTAAATTTTCATCAAATTTTTTTTTTTTTTTTTTTTTTTTAAACATCAGACCTAGTTCCCTACTTCCTTTCTGGTTCAAATGCAGTCCATCCTTGCTGAATAATGCTATAATATTGTCAAATTTTTCCCACGACCTTATACATTGAACACCTTGTAAGAGACACCATCTTTGAATCCAGTTATTTATTCTTATAATTTTCCGATTAACATTTTGGCCCGCTCTCAGAACTAGTAAAATTTCTGAAAAAATAAAAAAAACGCCACTCCCTTTGTTTCTTCAATAATGTTCTGTATCTTTATTAAATCCAGGAACATTTCATCCTTCCTCTTATGTCTTACGTCATTTGTTCCTGCATGAATCATGAATACTTTCTTTCGCTATATAAAATGGACAAGAAGGAAGGGATTGTTAGGCTTAAGAAAGGGGCGAAGTGGGTGAAGGATAATGGGGGAAAAGCAGAGATACTAAATGAATACTTCTGTTGAGTCTTCACCAGGGAGGATGGATGGACCACTGCCTTCATGAGGGAAAACAGGAGGGGGGGGGACACAGATGTAGTGAGAGGAGGATAAAATGAGGGAGGGGCTGCTGGCATTGAAGGTGGACAAATCACCAGACCCAAACAGAATACATCCAAGGGTACTAAAGGAACTGGCTGAGGAATTGGCAGGGCCACTAGCAGACCTATTTAATAGTTCACTAGAGTCAGGTGTGGTACCACAAGACTGGAGAACAGGACATGTAGTACCCCTCCACAGAAGTGGTCCCAAGGATGACCAAGGGAATTACAGACCAGTCAGTCTGACCTTCATTGTGGGCAAACTCATGGAGACCATACTAAAGGAAAGGTCGGTGGAATATCTAGAGGAGCATGGTCTCCAGGATGCGAGGCAGCATGGGTTCATGGTGGGGGGAGAGATCATGTCAAACAACCCTGATTGACGACTTTGACTGTGTCACCAAGACAGCAGACAGGGGCCAAGCGGTAGACATCCTCCATCTTGATTTCAGCAAGGCCTTTGACTCTGTGCCCCACAAAAGGTTGATCCAAGAAGTTGGTGGATCTCAGGGTTGGGGAAAAATGGCCAAGATGGGTGGAAAACTGGCCGAGAGATAGAACCCAGAGGGTGGTTGTGGGGGGAGTTATCTGGCACCAGAGAGGTAACCTGTGGGGTCCCGCAGGGCTCTGTGCTGGGACCGGTGTTGTTCAATGTCTTCATATGGGCAAAATGTGCTTGTTCATTGATAACACCAAGCTCTGCGGGAGAGTGGACATAGCTGAAGGGATACAGAACCTACAGGAATATCTGGAAAAGCTGAGGAGGTGGTCCAGGATCTGGCAGCTTGGCTTCAATGCCAAGAAATGCAAAGTTATGCATATTGGAGCCAAGAACCCAGGACAGAGTACTACTTCGGTGGAGTCAGAGTAGCTGCATCAGAGAAGGAAAAGGACCTGGGAGTAATGATCACTAGTGACCTGAAGCACTCCACACAGTGCAAGAAAGCAGCAGCAAAGGCAAACAAGGTGTTGGGATACATATCTAGGGGGGTCAGTAGTAGGAGAGAGGCGGTTATACTGCCCATGCACAGGTCACTGGTAAGGCCACATCTAGAGTATTGAGTTCAGTACTGGTGCCCACACTCAAAAAATTAACCTGCTGGAGAAGGTACAGAGAGGGCTACAAAGATGATAGCAGGTCAGCAGGGTAAGGCATATGAGGAGAGGCTGCGGGCACTGAACATGTACTCCCTGGAAGACGGGGAGACATGACTGGGACCTTCAGTACTTGAAAGGGATAAGTAAGGTGGATAAGGGGAGTATCTTTAAGCAAAGTGGCAACCATAACACGAGGGGGCACAATCTTAAGCTGGAGGGTGGGAGATTTAGGAGGGAGGTCAAGAAGCACTTCCTCACAGAGAGGGTGGTGGACACTTGGAATACACTGCTGGAAGAGGTCATCTCGCTGAAGACAGTGGGCAGCTTTAAGGGAGACTGGGACAGGCATAAGAAGGCAAGAATCATGGGAGGAGTGGGGAGGGACAGCAGCTCAAGCTGTGGACCCTGCAATACGAGCAGACTAGATAGACCAAATGGCCTTCTTCTGCTGGCTTCTTCATATGTTCGTAATCAGAACTATGGGTGTCCTACACTTGCCACAATTTTTTTTTTTTTTTTTTTTTTAAAAAAAAAAAAAAAACATGTTTATTGAAGTTTTCAAAACACAAAAAAGGAACATGACACATCATACACAAGTACAGTTGTCTACAATTTAACAATATTAAAAAGAAATACACCCCAAAATATCCTCCCCAATACTCCCACCCTCCTCCCCAATCCTAGAGCATGAGGAGGAAGTTGTGAAGACAGAAAAAGGGCTTACAAGGTTAGTAGTAGGGGGAAATGCAGGGGGAGAAAACATCAATGGGGTCTTTGGGCAGGAGCTTGAGTGCAGTCCCCAGGTTGGCTAGCAGAGGATGCTATTAGGTGTTGTGTCGTAGAGAAATGTCTAGGGGCCATGAAGCTGTAAGCAAGGTTTAATATTAAAGGGTCACACCAGTAGGGTGGTATTAGAAAGTCACCCCAGTGGCAAGTAATATAGTGTGCAACATATCCAGGCTTTGGGCATGCCACAAATGTTAAGCTGGGTCCCTCCAGTCCCCACTGTGCATTGCAGAACAGGCCTTATAAGTCCAGAAATCTCACATGTGAAATTTTATAGAAAACAGACAAATGCAGTCTCAGTCCAGAAGGTTTATAGAGCCCCACCACCACCTGGACCAAAATGTACGCTTCTGTCCACAGTTTAACACTGCTTTCATGATGAATCTTGTTGCCTCTTGCTGCTGTGCTGTGCCGAACAGGCTTTATAAGTCCAGAAATATCACATGTGAAAGTCTACAGAAAATTGAGACATAAATGTGGTCTCAGTCTAGGAGTTTTATAGAGCCCCCACCGCCCAGACCAAAATGTGCACTCTTAGCCACCGTTTAGCACTGCTTTCAGGTTGAATCTTGTCGCCTCTTGCTGCTATGCCGAACAGGCCTTATAAGTCCAGAAAAACGACATGACAAAATTGTGAGAGAAGGGAGACCCAATTATGAAACAGCCAAAATTGGCAAGTGGGGTACCATGCTGAGAAAATTAAATTCTTCCTGCAAAATGCTGCTGCTAGTTGCACTTGCTGCCTCCTGCTGCTGGTTTCACAACTGATTGAGAAATCTAGAATTATCATTTGCCAATGCTGTCCTGTTTGGCTGTGGGGATGCTGTGGTTGTAACTTATACAGTGTAGAGGGAATGAGATTTTGGGGTGCTGTAGAGCTTGCTGCTCTGACTGGCTGCCAACTTGTCACGAGAAGTAAGGTTTTGGCTGGTGCTGATGGCTCAGACACATACTGTTGCACACGTTTATTTCTATTTTTTTTCCTGTGCAAGAGAGAGGGGTGGGGGTGTGTTGGTATTGTAGCCTCTTGAGGTATAATACATGTTTGTACTACGTTTCCATTATTTTCCAGTTGGGTGAGGATTACATCATGATGCCAAGCCAAGCAAGCTTCATCAGGCCGAGATTCGGATGTTGGAATGTACCACATTTCCCAAAACCGAAGGTAAGTATTTAATTTTTCATTGATGGGGTTACTACAGCCACGATCAAGATGTCAAAGTTTGACAGTAATTGTGTTCCATTTGCTTTCGTCAACATTCAGGAATTCCAGTACATGTGTTACCTCCCAATCCTGCTGCTGCTGTCAAGAACGGTTCCAGTTTCACAGCCAGTCCTTAAGGTATTTCTTCATTTTAATGGGGTGGGTGGGGGAGGTACTTGCAACAGTCCTAAAATATTTTCTTTTATCTTATTTCCAGGTATGCAGTACTTTTAGGGGAATGAGGATGCCTGCTGCTGTGGTTCATGTGCCCCACATGTTCCTTCTGGGGGCAATTTCCACAGTTTACATTCACCGGGTAAAACAAGTGTGTATATATTTTTTTTTTTGCTTGTAATTTGCCTGCCAACAACAGGTATGCAGATAGACGAGTATTCATCACATTTCCCCAGTATTGTTCCCATTTAGGTCATTTTCCTATTGTCAGTTTTCATCCCATGTCTGTGCAAGGACTACATCCAGGCCCTGCAGGAGCTGGTGTGTGGAAGACAGAGCGGGTTGCTTGAACCATCCATGATGTAGGCCACTGGTTTCATTAATGATTAAACAATACATCCAGAGAGGTGGTATATGTGAAAATAGTTAGCAGAGATTGTGTTTAGTAATTACAGGTGGAGGGGGCCAGTGTCTATTGACATGTTGGGTAGCAGAGCTGGAGTAATTAGAAATATTTGAAAGCCAAACTGCAGGCAGCAAACACCTCCCCACCAGTAGGGATCAGCACTGTTTCTGTACAAATACTATGGCAGTAATTAATGTAATTACCCATTTTTGAGGAACTTGGATGTTGTTAAGCCTTTTACGATTATTCTGTAATCGACTTGTGTCATTAAAGATGGCTGCCGTTCACCATTTTGCAAAAGCTCTGCAACTGGTGTTACCTGTTGAATGAACATGCTACATTCATACTCTAGTTGCACTAGGAGGTGCTTCAACATGTCACAGATAGTAAGCGGCAGAAAATAATTTATTTTTCGCATGGTGTGGATGGGCATGGCAGGTGTCAGGGGAGGGCCGGGTGTGACATGCGCCAGCGTGGGCACTTTTAAAGACTTTAAGACAACATATCTTGCGTCAGGATGGGGTTAGTCTAAATGAAGTAAAATGTGTATCTTGATATTTTTGGCAGAGAAATCTTATTACTGTAATGCAAAATGTTTACGGTAACTTGACTGCTGCTTTAATATCGAGTAGGGACTAAATGGTTTAGGGCAAGGGTAATCAAATTAAACTGATTAACAGCTGATAACACAACCATCACAATTCCAATGATAAATGCATAAAAATAATTTATAACACTATACTAAACTGAAAGTGGTTTTGGGGACGGGGATTTTCCTACTAGTAAATTTAGCCTTGTTCCACTTCCACGGTCACATCCTCCAAGAAGCAGCCCTCAGTCTTCAAGACTGGAGTTGTAAACCAGGTAAAAATTCTCTCAGCATTGCCGCTTCATCCACCTTGCTGCTGGTGGAAGCCTTAGCAGAGCAGACATCTTCACTATAGTCACCACCACCACCAGAGACACAATTCGTGTGGCAATATCATTGACATTACTGTGTTATGCAGAATGTGCCCTTCATTCCATTTTAATGAATGTTAGCATGGACACATTCTTGGGCGACAAACTGGTCCTCCGGTCACGCACAATGGCCCCAGCTGAACTACACACTCGTTCCACACTGGCACTGGATGGTGGGCAGCTCAGGTATTTAAAGGGGACAGGAAATCTGTGTTAATTGGCAGCAGTTAGCAATGTTCCTAGTATGAGAAATGATAAATATGGTAAATTTGGAGGTGAGTTTAACTGTACCTTAATAAACACTGATGTGAAAAACTGTTTTCAATCGTTTTCCTTTTATGAACATTCTGAACAGTTCTTTTCCTGGAACCAGTAATTTGGAGTGTTTACTATGTAACAGTTTGACTACAGAATGCTAAACATGAGCTATTTTCCTATCAGAACCATACTTAAGAGTCCTTTCCTCAAACCATGACATAGTTAAAACTCCAAATCACAGGTTCCATGAACAGAACTGCAACAGAATGCTGCCCATAAAAACAAAACAAAGAAAAGAAAAAATTACTCACCTTAGTAATTGCTTTTCTTCTCATGGAGTCTTGCTATATTATGACTTAAGGCAGTTAGCCACAGCACTTGAACTGCCCCGGAGAGGAAACAGTTAACTCCAGGGAGACTGGAGTTCTAAAGCGCGAGAGCGCTATGCCAAAGCTCTATCTGGCAAGTTTCAAATGAAACTGTCAGATCTTTCACAAGCTAATACTAAGCAGCAAGTCTGTGGAAAGCTCTACACTAGCCAAGTGGCTACCTACTAGTAAGAATAACAGCAAACACAACAACAACAAGAGCAATAATAATAATAACAATGATAATAATATTATTAGTTTAACCCTAACAAGCACTATTAGACCCCCTTCCCAAAAGACTCAAGTCCCGGAAGGGGCCATATATACTTAAAAAACAGAAATACCTAGTTCCCTAACCTAAATAAAAGGGGAAGAACTAAAATAGCATGACAGTGCTTGCACTAATTTGCCAACCCCTACCCAAGTAGAAGTTCTGAGAGGGGCAGGTTGGGGGTGGTCATAATATAGCAAGACTCCATGAGAAGAAAAGCAATTACTAAGGTGAGTAATTTTTCTTCAAACACCATGAAGTCTTGCTATATTAGGACTTAAGGCAGATACACAGCAGTACCTCCATGGAGGAGGTCAGAACCTACTTAGGAAATAGGCTCTGAAGCACAGCTGTGCCAGCGAGCATCTCTCCTGGACTGGACATCCAGGGAATAATGCTTGGTAAAAGTGTGAACTGTCTTCCAAGTAGCAGCTTGACAGATTTCCAGAATGGGAATATCTCTAGCAACCGCTAGAGATGCAGCTGTACCCCTGGTGGAGTGAGTCCTCAGTCCTGAGGGGGGTTCTCTACCTAGTTTTTGGTAACAAAATTGGATACAAGAGACAATCCACCTTGCAATTGTCCTCTTAGTGGCAGGTTTCCCTTTGCCAACCTCGCCATAGGTAAGGAAGAGTTGGAGGGATTCGAACCTGTGACCCTTGGTGCATTCCAAATAGTAGCTTAAAGCTCTTTTGATGTCTAAACTGTGCAGTCTCCTCTCACCGAGGAAGAATGCTCAGTGAAAAATACTGGAAGAGAGATGGATTGGTTCAGATGGAAATCTGAAACCACTTTAAGGCAAAACTTTCTGTTAGTCCTGAGGACTACCTTATCTCTGTGAAAAGATATAAAATCTTTTCCACTGACAGGGCTTGTAATTCACTTATCGTCTGGCAGAAGTGATAGCCACTAGAAAAACAGTTTTCCAAGTTAGAAACTTGAGATCTGCTGAAGACAGGGCTCAAAGGGGTTGCATTAACTGAGCAATGCAAACATTCAGGTCCCAGGCAGGAGCTGGTTCCCGAAAAGGAGGGTTAGTGTGAAGTAACCCCTTAAAAAACTTGGAAAACACAGGACGAGAGGAAAGAGAAGCAGGCTTCCCTGCTGATACAAAAGCAGAGACAGCTGCCAGATGAACCTTTAAGGTAGCTGGCCTAAGGAATTTAAATGGACCAAATAGTCCAGTAAAATGGGCAAATCAGCAGATTCTGGGACAATTTGTTTCTCAGAACACCAGATGGAAAACCTCTTCCACTTAGAATTGTAAGTGGCCCTAGTGGAAGGCTTCCTTGAAGCCTTTAAAATATCCAGGACACCTTGGGAAAGGTGTAAATCAGCAAATTCTAACTCCTCAAGAGCCAAGCCTTGAGATGGAGGGATTGGAGGTCCGGATACCACACTCTCCCCTGTGCACAGGCCAGCAAGTCGTGGACTCTGGGCAAGCTCAGGGCATGGTGGACTGTCAGGGACAGAAGCAGAGGGTACCAGGGCTGTCTGGCCCAATCTGGAGCAATCAGAATCACTGTGCAGGGCTGAGATCTGATTTTTTACTAATACCCTGAAGAGAAGAGGGAAGGGGGGAAAGGCATATAGGAACTTCCCCTTCCAATCCAACAGAAAGGTGTCCAGAGGGACTGAGCCCAGCACTGGAGGCCTGCAACAAAATAGAGGAAGTTGGTGGTTGTCTGGGGCTGCGAAAAGATCTATCTGAGGGGTGCCCCATCTGGCAAAGACCGACCCCAGCACCTGAGGATTCAGAGCCCATTCGTGATGGCCCTGAGAAATCCTGCTGAGGGCATCCGCCAGGACACTGTCCTTTCCTGAAAGGTGAACTGCTATCAGGGAGGTGTTCAGGGAGTAAGCCAGAGACCACAACTTCATTGCTTCGGTGCACAAGGCTGATGACCGAGTGCCCCCTTGCTTGTTGATGTACCACATTGTTGTGGTGTTGTCTGTCCTGACTTGAACTACTTTGTTCTGGACAGAAGCTGAAAAAACCTGAAGAGCTAAAAAGACAGCTCTGAGTTCCAAAAGATTGATGTGGAGCAGAGATTCCTGAGGGGACCACACTCCCTGAGTGGAAAGGTCGCCCAAGTGAGCCCCCCACCCTAGCAGGGAGGCATCCGTGGTGAGGGTGAGGGAGTGGGAAATGGGAATGAAGGGAACCCCCTTGTGTTAAGATTGCTTTGATCCTGCCACCACTGGAGAGCCAGGATCAAAGTTTGGGTCACTGGGACTAATTTGGAAAGGGGGTCCCTCCTTTGAGACCAATAGGCCCTCAAATGGAACTGAATGTCCCTTATCTGGAATCTTGCTCCTTGCACAACAGCTGTGGAAGCAGCCATGTGCCCTAGGAGTTGCAGAAAATGCCTTGCTGGTCGAGAGACCCGCAGGGTAAAGGAGATTGCCAGGGCAATGAGTCTGTCTACCCTTTCCGAGGGGAGAAATGCCCTGGCTAACTTTGTGTTCAATTCTGCACCTATGAAAGTTAGTACCTGAACTGGTTCCAGAACTGACTTTGGTAAATTCAGCAGGAATCCCAGGGGTGAGAAGCTGCTGGGTGACTTGCAAGTGGGATTTACCTGATCTGGAGACTGACCCACTATGAGCCAGTCGTCCAGGTAAGGAAACACAGCAACCCCTTGCCTTCTTAAATGAGCCACTACCACAGCTAGACATTTTGTGAATACCCTTGAGCAGAGGTGAGGCCAAGGGCATTGCTCTGAACTGGTAGTGGCCTGAGGGCAGTTCAACCTGAGGTACTTTCGGTGAGAAGGCCTGATCAGGACATGAAAATAGGCATCCTTGAGGTCCAGGGAAGCTAGCCAGTCCCCTGGCCTCAGGAAAGGCAAAATCATTGCCAGAGTTAACATTTTGAACTTTGGTTTCAAAAGATGCTTGTTCAGGTACCTTAAATCTAGAATGGGCCGCCATTCTCCTGTCTTTTTTGGGGTAAGAAAGTATCTTGAGTACAGCCCCTTGCCCTGGTGGCAAGGAGGGACCCTTTCCACTGCTTTGCAGTCTAGAAGAGAAGAAACCTCTGCTTCCAAAGCAAGGGCTTCTGAAGGATTTGCAGGTGGAAAATGTCTGGCTCTCATCTTTGGAAACTGTTTGAAGCTGAGAACCAGACCCTGGCTTACTACCTCCAGAACCCATCTGTCCGAAGCTAGGGACAGCCAGTTCTGGCTGAAATAAGCCAACCTGTCCCCCACCGGTACAGGAGAATCGGCCCTGGGAACCCCATCAGGGTGCCTGCTTGGCAGCAGCCTTAGGCTGAGGGAAGGGGGACGGTTTACTTGTGCCCCGTCTACCTCTGCCTCTGAAGAAACCCCTCTGTGCAAACGTAGAGGAGGCTTGAGATTGGTAAAAAGGCCTGTGGAAAGGCCTGCCCCTACCTCTGGGAACGTGCCTTTGTGGAGTGGCATGCCTCTCCTTGGCCTGGGCACTTTTGTAGGTAGTTCTGTATTCATCCATCTTTTTCATATAATTTTCTGTTTGTTCCCCAAACAGAGAATTTCCCACTACAGGAAAATCCATAGCCTTTGACTGAGTATCTTGGGACAGATTAGTGCATCTGAGCCATGCCAACCTATGGAAAGCTACAGAAGTGGCCATGACCCTAGAGGAAACATCATTAACATCAACAGCAGTCACAAATTGAACTTTAGAGGCTTCAATGCCATCAGCAGCCACCTGTTCCAACTCACTAGCCAGCTGGCCATGGGCCTGCTTGGCTAACTGCAATACTGTGTCCCATCTAGATTTCTGATATCTAGCCACATAAGCCATATAATTTGCCTGCCTGAGTCCCAAAGAAGCTGCCATATATTGTTTTTGCCATGGCATCAATCTTCCTGGAATCCTTATCAGGAGGATGTGAGGCCAGGGAATATTAGCCTGTCCAGGCTGCAGCTTGTACCACACCTACATGACTACACTGCTCAGTGAGGAAGTCTGTATCAGGGCCTGACAAAGTATACCTTCTGTCCATTTTTTTTTTTTTTTTTATCTACAGGGGACAGAATGAGGATTTTTAAAATCTTTGTTGTTTGCTTCCTAAATGACTTATGCAAAGGAATAGACAACCTCCTAGACTCTGGTATATCCATCATTTCTACATAATCAGGCTCCTCTTGCTCATCCACAGCCTCTTCTAAAGGAAGCTGGAGGGTTTCTGCAACTTTTTATAAAACATAAATGAGAAGAGGACTCCAGACAGCATAGGGGAGATTCTAAAGGTCTGTCTGGAGAAATGTCCGGTTCAATAGGCACGTCCAGACCCTCCCAGCCACATACATAATGATCAAATTCCTCCTCCCCCTCCTGTGGTTCATAAAATTCCTCAACATCATACTCTTGAACCACTGGAACTGAACGAACCAACCTTTTGCTAGCTGTTGGTGGTTCGACGGGTCCCTGAGACAGTGACTGGACAATCTGTATGGCTTTAGCTATCTCTGCAGCAGTTGGAGAGACAATTTTGGACTCCAGACCTGCTGATTTCTTTGTCTTTTTTACTGGGACTGGTTCCTCTGAACCAGCCTTCCTTTTGCCCGAGGAAGTCTCGCCCTGGTCAGAGGGCACTCCCTCTGGTCCAGTGGGTACTGGACCGGGCTGGCCATCCGGGTCAGCGGACTTTTTGACCTCTCGTTCCCTGAGCCGGCCCAATCTCTTCTCCAGGGTGGCTGCAGGGAAATTTTTACACACCTGGCAGTCTGACAGGAGGTGGTCAGCCCCCAGACAATAAACACAAGTGGTGTGTGGGTCAGCCCTGGCAAAGGCTTCCCCACAGACATCACAGTGTTGAAACCCAGTGGGCCCGGTTTTTCTTTTGGGTTTCTCAGACATAATGCCAGCCTATCCAAAAACTTGCCCTTTTGACAGCAGTGCCAGGCAAGACACCCTTATCGGTTTCTAACCGTGTCACGGGTATTTGAAAAAAAACCCAAAAGTATAGGTTTTTTTAGAACCGATAAGAACCGGGAACCGCACTCTAAAAAGCCCAAAATATGAATAGAAATGCTTATTTTAGCAAACCGATCGGTTCAAAACCGAACCGATAATTAATTTTCCACACAGACTTTAAATCCTGTACTTACGGTTTACCAGATAGAGCTCTGAACCGAAATGCGGTAAAATAAATACTTTTGGCCGGTTCAAATGAACTGAAAATACTCGCTTGAACCGAGAAATGAACCGAGCTGAAGGAGCTGATCTCCAGAGCGACTGTTCAGTGAAGCGGAGTAAAGAATCTGGCAGTTTCATTTGAAACTTGCCAGATAGAGCTTTGGCATAGCGCTCTAGCGCTTTAGAACTCCAGTCTCCCTGGAGTTAACCGTTTCCTCTCCGAGGCAGTTCAAGTGCTGTGGCTAACTGCCTTAAGTCATAATATAGCAAGACTTCATGGTGTTTGAAATACAGTTTTTCATGTTACTTTTTATTCAGGTACAGTTACATATGGCTCATTTAGGCTTGTAGATATCACTTCTGTAAACTGGAACATTATAAACAGCTGCAATTAGAAATCATTTCCTGTCCTCTTTGGCCAGCACAAACATCCGTTGTTGTTAATCTGTCACTTTGCTGCTCCAGTACTGCAATGGCAAGGTGCAGTGTGTCCCCCATGTAACCTCCACTATTCGTTCTGCTGCCTCAGTCTCCTCCTTTTCTTCTACATCTTCCACTCCCACCTGACAGAACATCCCAAATGGGATTACGTGCCATTTTCGGCTGTAACTTCCCATTTGGTCAGACTGGGTGGCCTGTGAGCTGCTGGTGGTGGTAGCAATACCCATTTTCTGTGCAGTTTGTGTCTTATGTGCCTTTTCCATCTGTGCACCAGATACCCGTCTAATGAGGTTCTCAGTCAACTTTTGCAGTCACTGACGACCTCCTTCAATCACAGAAGGCAGGCCAGGTTTGTAACAAGGATCAAGCACTGTAGCGATTGCAAATTCATCAGACTGTAGAATGCCGGAAATATGGGTACTGCTGTCCAGCACATGGAGCATGTGATCCATTAGATCACAACTACAATGATCCCCACTTGCCTCCATCTGATGTCAGTCATTAATCAGTGTCTGCCTCAGCCATGTATAAGAGGTATGGATTGACTTACACAGGCAGTGTCCCCACTCACTGCCTGTGTAGCATGTTTGAATGGACAGAGAATGTGTATTAGCCCATCCATTTGGCACCACAGCTCTGTTGGAGCGATGGACACTCCAGCACTGTCCCGGGTGGTGTGCACCAGTAGGTATTCTGAAACAGCCTTATAGAGTTCATACAGCCAGTCAATCATGTACAGCAAGGAGTTCCACCTGGTCACATCAAGCTTATACGGTGCTGAGGCAGGTGGTTATTGCACTGAAGCTCATGTAGATGGTCACGGGCCTTTGCAGAATGGGCAAAGTGCACATAGATGTGGCGGGCAACAGTCAAGTTTCCTTAACGTCTGCACGGTTTAGAAACTGTTGCACAACAAGATTAAGGCAGTGTGCCAGGCAAGGAACCCTGGGAAAAAAAAAAAAAAAAAACAACGCTAATGCACTTCACTACATTGGACTCATTATCATTTGCGATAAACCCTGCTGTGAGTGTGTGTGTGTGTAGCCACTCATCAGTCTCGTCCAGCAGAACATTAAGCATTTTCTCACCGGTGTGAGAACCAGTAACACTTCACATACTCAGGGTTGCGTGCTGCCCAATTCCAAGGATGTTGCTACCACCACACTTTTACTTCAGGCAGGTTTTGCCAGGCCCAAAATCAACTACCACCCCAGGTACCTGCGCCCAGTGTGCTGCATGCACAGATACGAGCTTGCTGCCGTTTGTCCACTGATCCACATATTTATGTGAAGATGAATATAGTCCGACACAGAATGCTTCACTGCATGTCTTATGGAATCAGCAACTCTACCTACAGCTCTGGCATGGCACGTTTAAGAGAAATAGGTTCGCAGTGGAACCTGCCATTTGGGACAGGCACAGGCCATCAACCTGCAGAATATGGAAATTGCGTACTTAACCGTAATTCTTGATCTTCTTGGATCGAGTCTCCACCATTCATTCACACTAATGGGACTACGCCGGAGGTGCTAGGACCCTGTGGGAGCCCCAAAATCTTCAGGAGGGCCAGCGCCGGGATAGAACCACTCATTTGCGGCACCACAAGACAAGTTCGTGCCCCTATAGGCTATCTCGGTGTCGACCCTCCAACCACCTCAGTACCTTTTCAACCGAGGAGGCAGCGTAAACCAGCTGAAAGGAAACCTGAACTTTCGGGCATGTGAAGCCGAATCAGGATCAATTCAACAATGTCTTCACAGCTCAAACAACAAGGAAGTGAAGACCAAAAGCAGAACAAGTGAGATGGTGGGCGGTGAATGAGTGGTGGAGACTCGATCAAGAAGATAAAAATTACGGTAATATTCTTATCTTCTGGACTAAAGGTCTCCACCACTCATTCACACTAATGGGAGAGTACCGAGCTGAAAATCACCCCAAGTAGGGCAGAAGGAGACAAGAGTTCACTCAGGACAGAAGTCCAAGGACCGTTCCACTGAGGAAAGTGGACTGCCTGGCATGGCCATCCAGAACATAGTGCTTTTACAAGGGTATGCACTGAGCTCCAACTCGCTGTCTTGCAGAAGTCTGCAACAGGTACATTCCGAATCTCCACTAGGAAAGCTGCAACTACTCCAGTAGAGTGGTGTGAACCTGGCTGTCCAACTTGACCTGTGCCATGGATTAGTAGTGTCGAAGACATGCAACCAATCAAGCCGAAATACATCGCGCGGCAACAGGCTGACCCAGCAGCGGCCTGCTGAAATATACAAAAGATGCTCGAATGTCTGTCTCTTCGTTCTGTCGATGCATAATTGCAGAACCCTCTTAACATCCAGAGGATGAAGGGAGCGCTCTTCTCCATTCTGGAGTTAATGAAGCAAGAAGGGGAAAAATAAAACCTGAGTAATGGAAACTGAACCAGTGACTTGTTGTCTACTGGCTCAAGATAGACCGAAAAAGTCGGCCCAGTGGCGCTGAGGGTTGAGGCGCTGGACGCCACACCTCACGCTATGCCGGCGACCAGAGTTCCGGAAAGCGAGCTCGGGCGCCTGGGGTCGGCAGGTTGCGGCAGATGATTGAGCGCCCGCTGGGCTGCTCTCTCTGGGGTGGGTGGGGCTGAGATTGCCCGAGGTGCCAGCGCCTCCTGGTGGAGACCGCTGGCGCTGCAGCATGGTGCGGCGCACTACCTAGGAGCGCAGCTGATGCTTGGCAGGCTGTTCACCATTGCATCAGGACATGTACCACGCATTGGGAGGGGGGACACTAGCACCAGAACACGGAAAACCCAGTCTGCGGGGTAGGCGACAGCACCTGCCCCCATACCCGCAGCCGGGTCCATCCTGCCTGGCCTTCCAGGTTCCTCTGCCCAGGCCCTCATCCACAGCTGGAGACTGACTGTAAAAAAGCACCCAAGAGGAGGGGCGGCCCCACCACGGAGGGGTTAAGCTGGGGGTGCCGACTGTGGGAGGAGGAGAGGGGAGGCACAGGTCGGAGGACTTCAGGCAGGGCAGAAACAGGCAGAATGCCTGAGAGAGGCCTTGAAGACCATGATCGGAGGGAAAAATAATTGGGAGAAAAATATATATATATATATATATAAGACCAAAAACACGCAGCGGTGTACCTTCACTGTCAAGTAATGCAGACCTGCGTTCCACAGGTCTGAGAAGCACCCTAACATGTTACTTGGTGGGCAACCAGAGGGTCCAGACAGGACTTGCACCCCAGAAGGAGAAGGGGTTTCCAGCTAGCCATGCAAGCCCTCCTGGTGGAGGTCTATGCACGGCTTATAGGATTTATGCGATGGTTTGGGAAACCTAAACTTGCCCACTTCCATTTCCTGAGAAGACAGACATGGAGATGAAGAGAACGCAGGTTAGGACAGACTAAAGTCCCTGTGTCAGAGGTCTGCTGTAGAGGGAGACGCCTCAGGAGAACTTCTGACAGACTGCTGATCAGTGCAACCGTGATCTGCTGAGGCCAGTCCAGGACGATGAGAATCATCCTGCCCCGTGTCTACAACTTGGTAGCACCCTCCAACTTAAAGAAAGAAGAGGAAAATGCACAGGGAGCGCCTTGTCTACTGCAGTGAATACGTCCTGACAGGAAAACACCAGGATCTGGATTTCCAAAGCGAATAGAGGCAGTTTTGTGTTGAGAAGGGACGCAAAAAGGGGTAGGTCCAAAATGCCTCACTTGCAGAAGCGACTGCACAAAATCTGGACTGATGTATCGTACTCTAGGTACCACTGTTCTACCCTTTCTGCAAGAAGGCCGTGAGGTTATAAGGGTGTCCTACCCTGCTTGCTGATGTAATACATCACAGTTCTGTCATCTGTCAGAAGCAGAATCACTTTGTATCAGAGGGCATCCTTCAGGACCTTGTTTATAGAATAGCTCTCATCTCTAAGAAATTTATTAAATGAGGTTCCTCGTGGCTCCACATCTGAGTGTGGAAGTCTTGACAGTGAACTCCCCACGAGAGATTTTGCCCGCGGCCCCATCATTTTGAACGGAGGATTGCGGATGCGTGGTCAGAGACCACTGCTTGCTGCAGGGGACGTCCAGAGTCCCAGCATCCACTTAACCGAAAGGGACCCGAAGAGTTGTTTTCCATAAAACGAGCCATCTGAAGATCACGTTTCTCCCATCATCTCAAATGGAAAAACGATGCCTTGGAGGAATCCGGAGGGGCTCCTAAGAAGAGGAACTGCTGGGAAGATGAAATTGGCATCTTTCCTGAATCAGACCCCCTCCCAAAAAGAGAACAACAGAGAAAGCAGTAGCAACTGCCTCCTATGTCTCTTGCCCGGATGGACTAGCTAGGAGCCAAATGTCCAGGAAGTGAAAACTTGGGACGCAGAGGTTTTAGTGAACTCCTTCCTGAACAGGAACTTGTTTAACCTTCCAAGGTCGACAAATTGGCGCATGCCGCTTGTTATCTAGGAACCAGAAGCAATGTAAACAGGAAACTATGCTCCGTTCTGTTGGGGAAATCTGTGAAATTGGGATAGTATCCCTCTGACAATTCTGATGACCCAATGTCCGCCGTAACGTGCTTCCATTGCTTGGAAAACTGAATTAGACTCCCCTCCTACCGCCGAGGAGGGACCTGGGCTGGATCCACAGAGGTTGTTACATGGAGATTTCAGGCCCTGTGCCCAGAACTGTGTTCTCTTAATGGTTGAGAGATTGGTTCCTGATGAAAGCCTCTACCTAGTAAGCACTGCCTGTTACGAGAATGTCTACGGCTCCCATTCCTCCGAGAGACAGCAGGCACCACCTGTTTAAATGGCAGCCCTATTGTTCAGAGGAGACGTTTAACCACTTGCTGCCAGCGGTAGCTGCTCTAGAGGCGTAGGCATCCATAAAAGCTTTCAGACGATTATTGAGCTATATGCCCCTAGCAATGGAGCGTTTGGTAATGGGAAGTTCTCGACCATTGCACTGAGTGTGTTCCACAAGGAGGAATGTAGGAACTCGAGATGTAGAAGTCTGCTTTGGTCCACAGATTAAGGCTAAAATGTTATGGTGGACCTCATATCCCTGAGGTAAAAACTGGAAAGATCTTCAAATCACACAGATATAGAAGGTTTGAATTCCACTCCATAAAATGAGTCATCCACTGCGTCTTCGACAAAGCAGAATAGGGAAAGACTCACCCAGATCCACTTCTACCCCAGAACAACCTCCAAAAGGCAGGTCTAGGCCAGGAACAAGGGAGACGTCACCACCTGGAGCAGCGAAGAGTTTGGCGCCATCCGCGGCACTGGCACATTTGGTGCCTGCACCACACATGGCACCAGATCCGGTGCCGGCACCATACATGGTGCCAGAACCGCTGCAGGGCCAAGACCTGAAGAAAAAAAAAAAATATCGAAGAAGGAAAGCTGCACCCGTGCCGGCCCCTGCAAGGAGAAGGAGAGGGGGTAGGCACGAGGGGTCAGCGTCGATGGTGTTGGCAACGGAGAGGGTACCACGCACATCCTGGCCCGACCGACCCAGCAGTGGTCCAATGGCTCCAAGGCCCTGGAACCAGGACCGATGCCAGGACAACTGAGCAGACGCCGTACCCCCTGCTCTAAAAAAAAAAAAAAAAAAAAGAAAAAATAATGAGCGGCTCAGAGATGAAACTGCTCACCGGGACCCGAACGAGGACAGGGACGGGATCCAGTGTTGAGGATCACAGCAGTTAAGAGCGGAGCCTCAGAGGAACCCACTGGAGTCAGTTTAGGTCTACCGATATCTACCACCGAAGACCCCCGCGCAGACATACCAGATGGCGACCTCAAGCAGTATAGATTCCTCCTCCTCCCCCGCCTCCCTTCTTTCTTTCTTCTGTCTTCTTCCTTCTCCCTCTTCCTCAGAACGCTAAGAATGGTAAGTTAATTGAATAGTGAACAGCTACAGCTGCTGTCGTATTGACAAAGACTTGACTCCCGGCAGGCAAGCGATGTCAAAGTGCACTCGACGGCGGAAGAAAAGGAACTGAGGCGGTTGGCGGGTCGATGCTCAGTACTATCCCAGCACCAGCCCTCCTGAGAATGTTTGGCTCCTGCGGGGTCCTAGCGCCTCCGGCGTAGTCCCATTAGTGTGAATGAGTGGTGGAGACTAGTCCAAAAAGATCCGTCATTCTTCACAAACAAGAATAGCAAGAGATCCATGGCTAGCATTTCAGCAGTAGCAGCCTTAATTTGCATGCAGCAGCATGATTTTTGGGGGGGTGGTACTCAGAGTGCAGCTCAAGGATGGTCTTCAGTGTGGGCTGCATCTTTGGGGCTGTTCGACCAGAACACACTACTTGCAGCATCAATGTTGTTCTTTTAGGGGCAACAGTTGACTCTTGGGGATGTGCAGACCACATGAAACCAGTTATTTTGGATGTGGTGGTGTACTTTTCTGAGTCAAGGGACTGGGAGTGGCACCTCCACTGCTATGCCCACTACTCGAGAGAGCAAAGGACTGCTTATCCACCTCCCTCCTCCTCCACTGACTCACTCTGCCCTCCCTCCCCCCTCCTGCTGTATTGCACTGCTCTCAGTTACATTTAACTTGCGAGAGAGATCCCACCAACAGCTCTGGCGCCCTTCTGATGTTGCTGCCAGCGCAGTGGGTGCTTGTTTTTTCAGGGGGGTGTGTTGGCCACCAGTGCCTATGTGGCTCCCCCCTTCCCACCCCAGCCCCCACTAACATGTGCTTGACACAGCTGACATATCGCTATGGTCTCATCAACTGGATCAAGCATGTAAAAGTTCCAAACTAGGGAGTTTTGACCTCTGGACATAACATACTGTTGGGACTGGGAGAGTGGAGAAACAGACGTTGAAGTTTGTGTTTTTTGGGCTGCTTTCATTACTTCCATAAGACTATTTTTGGAAAGGGGCGAGGTGACTCGAGTGTGGAGGCTTGCTGATAGGCTTGGTGACAGCTTGACCACAGGCTGTGCATGTAAATGGCTTGCATCACTCTGGACCTTTTTTAACCTCTGGCTCCCATGGGAGATCATCCCACTGATAGCACCGATGTTGATGATGTCCTTGTCCTCGTCCTCTTCCCTATCACTGCCTTCTTGCACGGCAACTTTTTCTTTCTCTACAACCATCTCCTCAAGGGGCTGACTATCCATATCTCCAGGATTATCAGACTCCGGCTGAACACCACCACCACCACCACCACCACCACCACCACCACCACCACCAGGAACAGGGACAGTTACACCAACAGACTTCTCACCCTCCTCCTGGACCACTGTTCCTGTACTGGTGTCAGTGTCTTCCTTCTTCTCACTATCATCCCCCACCAGCATGGATGCCACAGGATGGATGGATGCACTTAATGATACCTGCTCACCCCTCTTCCCTTATCCCCTCTCCCCCCCCCCCCACCTTTGTACCCCCTGCCTG
>CM057450.1:1472035526-1472115526 GCA_016271365.2 Neoceratodus forsteri | reverse complement strand
ACACGCAGCGGAAAGGGCAATGGTAACAGTAATGTAAGCCACAGGCTGGTTTCCCCAAAAGCTGAATAGGAAAGACAGTGAGTACAAAGAATGTATGCATAATAATGGGTATCGAGCAGAAAATGAGGACTTGGAATACTAAACAGGTTATATCTCAGGAACGTGCTGACGTAGAAAAAAATTTAAAAGTCGTATGATTTATGACTGTCTGCTAGTTTGTACTTAGCCCCGTTTCCGAGATCGTGCCCTGAAAGGTGCGGCGAACGCCGTAATGCTATCCTATGGGAAAAAAGGAGAAGTTCAGAGCGCCATAACTTTGCCTCCCTGTAATATTTTTTCACCAAACCACTGAAAGGCACATCTGTGGGCTGTTGGCTGTCTTCCCCAAATTTCAGGAAAAAAGACCAAACCGTTATTTTGCAGCAGGGTGCCAAGGGATTCCTGTAATGCATCAGGCGCCGTAATGTTATCCTATGGGAAAAACCGTCAACTTTGGAGTGCCGTAACTTTGCTGCCATGTAATATTTTTTCAATACAACACTGAAAGGCACATCTGTGAGAAGTCAGCTGCGTTACCTCCAAATTTCAGCCCAAAACTCCCAACCGTTCTTTTGCAGTGCAGTGCCAAAGAATTGCTGTCATTTTCCCACAGACTAGAAAATTACTGTCGCAATTTCAAGTTTATCAGAAACATCTGCACACTTTACGTGAGCACGAAAGTACTGCGTAAAATACTTTTCCAGAAATCTGAAAAACATATTTCTGGGGTGTTTTACCCCAAAATAAAGACATGGCTAGCATCCTCAGGGTCAGACTAGGTGAATACAAAAAGAATTAGGTTGCTATAGGGTCCCAAATTTAAATGCCAAGCATTTTTCTCATCACCAACTGAAAACAAAATGGCCGATTTGAAAAGTAACAGGCCCATTTGCGAAAGTAAAAATGCATTTGCGAAAGTGTTGAACTTTTTGTTAACTTTTCCCATTGACTTATAATGGGAAATTGTTTTGAATAACTTTTGAACCGTTTAATATTTTTCACAAATCTTCAAAGGCACATTGGTGACCCGGCCAAGCGTTCCTGAAAGATTTCAGGCGGTCGGCAAAACGTCGACCTGATCACGCATAACCGTAGAATTCCAGAAACAGCGAACGCGCCGAAATCACGCTAATAACTCCGCAGCCATGTATCCGACTGGAATAATTCAGCTAAATCTGTCAAATGGTGCAAAGTTTTGGGGTTTAAATATAGAAAATGGTCTTCAACTCCTAACTATGGTAGCACTACTAAATATTATATATATATATATATATATATATATATATATATATATATATATATATATATATATATATATATATATATATATATATATATATATATATATATATATATATATATATATATATATATATATATATATATATATATATATATATATATATATATATATATATATATATATATATATATATATATATATATATATATATATATATATATACACATATATATATATATATATATATATATATATACATATACATATATATATATATATATATATATATATATATATATATATATATATATATATATATATATATATATATATATATATATATATATATATATATATATATATACACACACACACACACACACACACACACACACACACACACACACATATATACACACACACACATATATACACACACACACACACACACACACACACACATATACACACACACACACACATATATATATATATATACACACACACACACACACACACACACACACACCCACCCCCTCCCCCCACTCAACTCCTTTAATGACACAGACAACTCAAAACTAATTAAAACTACGTATTATGCAAAAATCCACAAAATTAGAAAATGTTCCCTAGCAACACTAGGAACAAATTTTATATTTGGGAGCAATTAGCTCTCAACAAGAAGTTTTAAAAGGGTTTATTGGCTGTGATGCACCACAATAGACTGCTCTCTGACTCAACAGGCAATAGACTATGCTGGAAACCGCTTGCACGGGATAGTTGACCTATATACCCACAATGTATTGTAAATTTCACCTTTGGAGAATAATTTCACCAGCCAAATCAAAAGTTACACTGGTGAAATTTTTGCCACAAGGCGAAATTCAAACATGGATGAGCAAAATTGCTCTCAAACCATATTACGCGAAATTTCGCAAGTATGTGAAAACGAAATCCCAGGCGTAATCAAACTTCACGAAATTGAGAAATTATGCAAAATTTTTGCGTTTTGCACAACACTACTTGTAGCAGAACACAATGCAATTTGCCAACCATTTGGATAAACATTGCTTACAAACTGAACACGCTCTCTCTACCCAAACCAAGGAAACAACTGCTTTGACTTGCTGGACTTTTTAGTCCTAAGCAGGAAGTACTTCAAAGTTCTGCGCACAACTAACGTATGGAGCAGTGCTTCCCCTGGACTGGCACGCTCAGGAAAGGAAAATTACGTACCTACCGTAATTCTTGATCTTCTTGGACGAGTCTCCACCACTCATTCACACTAGAGGGATTAGGTCCGGAGGCACTAGGACCCATCGGGAGCAAACTTTTTTGCTGGAGGGTCGGCGCGAGACACGGCGCCGCTGAAGCTGCGGCGTCGAAAAGGTAATTTACCTCGGCTACCGACCCTCCAATCACCCCAGTACCTTTTTACCAAGGAGGTGCAGCGCAACTAACGTGAAGAGTAACTGTAACATTAAAAACACGGACATAAGATAGTCCGTACGACCCGTGTAAGAAGGGTCAGTAAAGAAGTCCTCACAGCCTAAAGATTTGAGGGAGTGAAGATCAACACAGCGGTGAGCTCGGGGGATGGAGGGGGGCGTAGAATGAGTGGGAGACTGCGTCCAAGAAGATCAAGAATACGGGTAGGTACGTAATTTTCCTATCTTCCTGGACCCAAGTCTCCACCACTCATTCACACTAGTGGGAGAGTACCTAAGCTGATAATCCCCAAAGGGCGGCAGGAGAGCCAGAGCTCACATGTCTAAGGTAGAAGCCCATTAAGGATGGTTCTGCCGAATGCGAATGTCGCCTGGCATGAAATATCCAGTGCATAGTGCTTAACGGCATGCACTGAGCTCCAGGTGGCGGCGCTGCAGATATCTGCAATTGGAACATTGCGACTTCCGCCAGGATGTCATGGACGCCCTAGTAGAGTGAGCGTACACTCTACCTTCTAATTTAACCTGAGCCATGGAGTAGCAATGTCAAGGCATGCCACTAACCATGAGGAGATGCATCCGATAGCGACAGGTTGACCCAGCCGGTGTCGCTGAAAGAAACAAAGAGTTGTTGAGTCTTAGAACATCCTTGGTTCTGTCCAAATAGAACCGTAAGGCTCTCTTAACATCCAAGGAATGAAGAGCTCGCTCTTCATTTTGGAAATTAGCGGCAGCGGAAGTACCAGAGGTTGGTTTAGATGGAATTTGACACAACCTTGGGAAGAAATTTTGATGAGTACGGAGAACTACTTTGTCTTTATGGAAGACAGTATACTGAGGGTCTGTAACCAGGGCATGTATCTCAGAGACTCTGCGGGTTGAGGTAATGGCCCCAGGAGGCAGTCTTCCAGGTAAGAAATTTTAGCTCACAGGTAGCTAGGGGTTCGGAAGGCTTCGAGTGAGCATGTCCAGCACCAGGTTAATGTCCCAGGCTGCAACTGGACGCTAACAGGGGTCTGGTATGAAGAATCCCTTAAGAAATCTCTTCACCATAGGTAACTGAGCCAGAGTCAGGATGAAACCAGCTCATGGAACGCTGAGATGGCACTAAGGTGAACTTTAACTGTGGAGTACTGAAGACCTGAGTTGATAGGTCCAAAAGATACTCCAGAACCTTGTCAGGAGGACAGAAAAGGGTTCCAAGAGGACTTTGCACACTAGAGAGAAAAACGCTCCATTTGGATGCTATGTTTTCCTGTGGTTGGCTCCCCGAGCAGCCAGAAGGATGCCTAGACTCTACGGAGACGTTGAACCGATTCACTTCTATCTCTTCAGGAGCCAAGCATGAAGGTGAAGTGATTTCAGGTTGGGATGGACCAACGAACCCTGGGTCAAGAGATTGACTTGCAAGGAAGTGGACTTGTGCTCAAGCACCACTCCCATACCCTCATTGCTTCCTGCAAGGGATAAGAATGAGCACCGCCTTGCTTGTTGATGTAATACATCACAGCTTTGCTGTCCGTTTGAAGGAGAATGGTCTTGTGACAAAGGACATCCTTCAGAGCTTGGATCGCATAGAGGACCGCTCTCACCTCCAAGACATTTATGTGGAGATGAGATTCGAACGGAGTCCATACACCTTGAGTGTGGAGGGAGAGAGAGTGAGCTCCCCATCCCATTAGCGATGCGTC
This sequence comes from Neoceratodus forsteri, assembly GCA_016271365.2. Classification (NCBI taxonomy): domain Eukaryota; kingdom Metazoa; phylum Chordata; order Ceratodontiformes; family Ceratodontidae; genus Neoceratodus; species Neoceratodus forsteri. The sequence goes on along the minus strand of CM057450.1, from coordinate 1,472,111,105 downwards.
TGTGGTGATGGAGATCTGATGGTCCGGAAGAGCAAAGGGGAACCCTTTGAGGAGATTGCTCTCTTGAGACCACCAGGTGAGAGACCTTGATGGGATAAGACTGGGGGTGAGAGGTCGGAGACCACTGAGTGGAGAGCATCCATTGGGTGGTTCTCATGTGCAACCGGGCCAGGGGTACAGTGAACACCGAGGACGCCATGAGACCTAACATGCGTTGATCGAGAGCTGTAACCGGTTGGTTCTCCCGATGTAACGGGCCATCCGAAGGATGTCGAGTCTTCGTCCTCTGGAAGGAAAGCCTTCGCGGAAGAGGTGACTAGAAGCGTCCCTAAGAAAAGGAGCCTCTGGGAGGGCTGCAGTTGGGATTTTTTCAGATTCAGCAGAGCTCCATGGACGTGAGAAGACGAGTAGTCGCTTTGCACGCTTCCAAGTCCTTGGCTGGACGGGCTTGCTAGAAGCCAATCGTCCAGGTAGGGAAAGACTCTGAGTCCGCCTTTTCCTGAGATGCGCCCGCGAGAACTGCACAACACTTTGTAAAATCAGCGGCGCCGAGGATAGCCCAAAAGGCAGGACTCTGAACTGATAATGCTGACCCAAAGCTACAAACCTGAGGAACTGCGGTGGGTCGGGTGGAGCGAGGGATATGCTGGTACACATCCTGCATATCAGAGAGCCAGCCAGTTGTCCTGATGCAGCAAGGGTAACAGGGTACGTGGGAAATCATTTGAATTTCTCCTGGGGAGGAATTTGTTCAGCTCTGAGGTCTAGAATGAGGCATCCCCCAGTTTCTTTGGAACCAGAAAGAAATGGGAGTAGAACCCTGTGTTCCGTGAAATGCGGGGCACCAGTTCTATTGCCCTGTTGTTCAGAAGGCCCTCGATCCTCGGCGGTGAGGAGGTTGACTGAGAAGCCGACAACCTGGGCTGTCGCCTGGGAGGACAATTTGGGGAATTGAGAGAGTAACCTCTAATTATCCGAAGGACCCATTTGTCTGAAGTTATGGACTTCCACCTGCTGTAGAAGTACATCAGACGACCTCCCACGGAGGAGAAAGTTCCATCTCGGCAGTGTGATGGAACTTGGGCCAACAACTCATAAGGTGGCGCTGGGGCTTTGGGCCCTGCGCTTTCTGCTGCGTCTTCTTCTGAGGTTGGGCAGGTTGAGATTCATGGAAGCTTCCCTGCTTCTGCCTCGAAAGGACTGACGACTCAAGAAACTGACGCCTGTCGCATGCCCGCGAGAGGGGCAGGCGGAGGTTCTAGCCAATTTAATGGCCGATCTAGTCTTTTGGGAGGCTTCTAAGGCTTGCTCCACCTGAGGGCGAAAGATAGGTGCCATCAAAAGCAGCGCCATTACCTGCTGCTGAGCATCCTTCGTGAAGCTCAAGAACGCAGCCAGGAATGGCGCCTAGTACAAATCCTGCAGCAGCTGAACGAAGCAGTGTCGAAAGGCCCATGGCGGCTTTGACTTGTTGGTTATTGATTCAATACCTCTAGTAACGGTCAATAGAAGCTCTGACTTGAGTCCGAATCTGGAAGAGCTTCAACCATTCTTTCATAGAGTGCCACAGGATATACTCATACTGAGAAAAATAGCCTTGATAACTGGCAACACGCATACTTAGAGTGGAGGCAGCAAAGACTCTCTTACCTAATGTATCAATCTTATGAGACTCTTTGTTAATAAGTCGAGCTGAAGTAGTTTGAGGAAGAACGACCTTGTCATTCTCTGCCAGGACTACAATAGGATCCGCAAATGCTTGGGATGCCAAAATAGGACGATCCTTGGGAGCTGAATACTTTATCAATGGATTTAGTCACTGAAGGATTAAGAGCAGGATTATTCCATACCATTTGAGACAGCGTCAAGGAAGGCTGGATCGAGGAGTCAAATCTGTAGGGATCTCCGCAAGCATGAAGGTACTGGAGTCTTAATATCTTCCCAGGATCGATGTCTGTAGTCTGGAGAGAAAAGTGGATCTCAGGTTCTTCAACAGAGACTTAAAGGACAGGTCCTCAACCACAGGCTCTGTAGCAAAGAAAGATCCTGTTTCTCCACTTCATCACCCAACCAAGGTCTGGGCAGGCTCAACATCATCTCCTGATGGTCCAGAAAGGACTGTTTGGACAGGAAAGGAATGAAAATTAGGAGGAGGAATATCAGAAAAACAAGGAGAGTCCCGAGGACTCCCGCGCCGAGACGCAAAGCGGGCCAAGACGGCACTAAGGAGGCACACGGCGCCAAGAGGCACGCTGCCCGCAAGCGCGCCGCAAGACCCACCGCACCAAAACGCGCCGACAAGCCAACAGACCCCGCAGAAGGCGCCGAAAAGCCCCAGGAACCTGGAAAGCAAGAGGAGGAAACAAAACCAGGAGATAAGGGCATCGGTGGCCCCGCGCCGCAGCCATGCGTGAGGGGGAAACACCTAAGCACGGAGTCGCAGGCATCAAGAAGGCGCCAGCGATTAGGAAGGTCCAACCGCCCCTACCTGATCGCTGAGGGCCCGAGGGCCCGAGGCAACCGAGCCAGGCAGAAGAACCAACCTCCGAGCCCATCGCTCCATAAGAGCGGCCCACTGATGAAACTGCTCATCTGGAGCCCTACCTATAGGCGGGGAGGGGCTCCGATGTCGAGGACGACGATTACGAGAAGTTGGCGACTCCGAAGAAGGAGACCGGCAACTAGCAATGATAACCGACCGTCGACGCGCAGACATACCAGAGGGTGACCTCGAGAGATGCCTTCTTTTTGACCTGGGGGCCAGAAGAGTCGAGGCCGAACGGTGCCGACTGCTTATTTTATGCCTCGACGGGGACCGCCATCCCCTCGGCATCGGACTGACCGCTGTCGGAACCCCGCTGAGTTTCTTGAGAAGGAGGTTGACCGACCAGCCCGCTGACTGAACAGCTTTCATACGAAGTCTCCCTACCGTCACCTGACCTGCTCATGGTTGACTCGTCCAGTAGGCGAGACTTCTTCAAGTAAGTTAAATTAAGATATTAGAAAAATTTTGAAATAGAATAAAATTAAGCGATACTACTATCGTGATAATGTTACAAAAACAAACTGAAAACTAAGCGCTAGTTTGAAGTTTGACTGATTCAAACAGCGACATCGTATACTGAAGCGCTTTAGACGCAAGGGAAAAAGGAACTGAGGCGGTTGGAGGGTCGGGCGCCGAGAAGGTCAGTCATTGCTCGAGCCGCAGCTCGCGCACTCGTGTCTCGCGCCATCTCTCTCGCAGCTGACCCTCCAGCAAAAAAGTTTGCTCCCGGTGGGTCCTAGTGCCTCCGGCCCTAATCCCACTAGTGTGAATGAGTGGTGGAGACTTAGGTCCAGGAAGATATGGAGAGACCGATTCAGTGTGAACGCAAAAACCACCTTAGGCAGAAAATTAGGATTTATGTGCAAAGACACCCTCTCTTTGTGAAAAATTAAATAAGGCTCCTCGCACCAGAGGGCCTGAAGCTCTGAAATTCTTTGAGCAGAAGTAACTGCAACTAAAAATAGTGCGTTCCAAGACAGAAAGCTCAAATTGCAAGTCGCGATTGGCTCAAAAGGAGACAGGGTCAACTTCTCCAGAATAAAACTTAAGTCCCAAGCCGGGACAGGGGAACAGATTGGAGGTTTTAGTTGCAGGACGACCCTAAGAAAGGTACAGGAGATATCCAGCTGAGCAATCATTCGGTCACCCAAAGGCTCATGAAAAACAAATAGCCGAAAGGTGGCCCTTGAGGGAGGAATACTGAAGGCCTGAGTTGGACAATGAGACCAGGTAGTCCAGGATATGACTCACTGAACAGGTGAAAGGGTCCAGGTCATGTCTGGCAGCCCAGATGGCAAACCGCTTCCATTTAAAGGCATACGTAGCTCAAGTGGAAGGTGTCTGGGCGGCAACCAGGACATTCGCTACCCTATTACAGACCCCGAACCTGGCGGTGGCTACGCTCTCTGAAGCCAGGCATGCAGATGAAGGAATCCGAGGTTGGGATGGACCAGGGTCCCCTGATCCTTGGTCAGCAGATTCCTGCAGAGAGGAAGAGGGACCAGCTGAAGTAGAGGGAACTATATCTGGCAAGGCCAGAATGGAGCCACCAGAATCCTGCTGGCCCTCCTCCATCTGCAACTTGATTAGCACCCTCTGTATCAGGGGAACCGGGGAGAATGCATAAAGAAACCGGCTCCAAGAAAGGGACAACATGTCCCACCAGAAAACTCCAGGGTCTGGATCTAGCGAGCAGACATTGGTCAGTTTTGCGTTGAGTGGGGACACAAAAAGGTCCAACTCTGGATGACCCCATCTGTTGAACAAATCTTCTGCGACGGATGAGAGAAGCTCCCATTCGTGCATGCTGGACTGAATCCTGCAGAGACCGTCCGTCAGGGTGTTTAGGATGCCTGGCACGTGGACCAGAGAGAGTGTCAAGACTGATCAAATACCCAGTACCACACTCTCATGGCCTCCCTGCAAAGGGGGTATGAATGAGTCCCCCGCTTGTTGATGTAGTATACTACTACACTTACGATTGTCCGACTGCACCAGCAGTTGACCTGGAGCAAGGTGTTCCTGAAAGGCCTGCATGGCCTACAGCATCGCTCTCATCTTCAGGGCATTTATATGCAGAGAGGATTCCCATCTGGGACCAAGAACCCTGGATCTGAAAGGTTCACTCCCCTGCCCAGACCTGAGGCATATGTGGTTAGGATCTGATGTGTGGGGAGGGGGAAGAGATCTGAAAAGGGATGCCTTGAAGCAGATTTAAGGGATCCATCCACCACTGCAGTACCCTGTGTACTGGGGAAGAGACCAGGACTGGATGGTCCAACTCATCCATACACTGGTCCCACTGTACCCTGAAGGTCCACTGAAGGGTAAGCATATGAAGCCCAGCCACTAGAATGGTGGGTTTGGCCACTGCCATTAGGCCCAACAATCTGAGGGACACCCTGGCAGGAATGTACCGACTGAGCAACATCCTGATTTTGGGCTATAAGGCACTCTGCCCTGTTGTGGGGCAGGAAGGCCTTTCCTTGCGCCAAGTCTAGAACCACCCCTATATATTGCAGCCTTTGGGACGGTGCTAGAACAGACTTGGCAGGTTGATGGTAATGCCCAGGGAGTAGAAGAGCTGAAGAGTGCACTCCAGAGTCAGCAAAAGCTGTTCCCTGGACGGGGCCTTTAGGAGCTAATCATCCAGGTAAGGGAAGACATACAGTCCCCTCTCTTCCGACAGCTGCTGCAACCACTGCCAAGCACTTGGTAAAGACTTGCTGTGCAGAGAATAAGCCAAAGGGCAGCACATTGAACGGATCATGCTTGCCCTGAAAGGCAAAACGAAGAACCTTCCTGTGCAGAGGAGAGACAGATGTGCAGGTAGGCATCCTGCATGTCCAGTGAATAGAGCCAGTGCCTGCTCTTGAGGAGGGATATTAGGCCTGGCAAAGTTACCATCTGGAACTTTTTGTACTGGACAAACAGTTTGTGGTCCTTTAGATCTAAGATGGGCCTCAGATCTCCAGTCTTTTTGGGGACCAGGAAAAACCTGGAGTAAAACCCCTGGTTTCTCTGGTGCCTGGGCACTGGTTTGATGCCTGCTTGTGCAGAAGAGACTGCACTTCCTCACGGAGAACAGACAAGTGAAACAGTAATTGGAGGGTGGAGGTGGGGTGTCTGTAGGCTGCTGTACGAGCAACAAGGTGTGACCCTTTTCTATGATCTGCAAAATCAATGCATCTGAAGTAATGGTTTTCCACCGATTCAGACAGGGAGAACCAATCTCCAAGCACCAACTACTGGGTCTGGACCCGGGGGTTGGGAGGGTCAAGCAGAGGTGGACCCAGCCGCAGAGGCTGGTCCCTCATTTCTGGGGTGCTTGGCAGCAGCTCCAGCACCACAGGGGACTAGCACGGGAGCCTGAGCTCTACATCTCCCCCCCTCAAAGTCCCGGTAGCTGTTTCAGGCCTACTATTCAGTTTATGAAAAGTAGGCTGCCCTCTGCACCTCGGCAGAGTGCAGTAGAGGGAATGGATCGATTTGATGGCCGTGTCCAAAGCCTGCAAATCATTTATGAGGGCCTGGACATCAGGGCCGAACAGCTTAGTGCCACTGAAAGGGGCATTAAGCACTTTGTGCTGTACATCAGCTGCAAATCCAGAAACTCTGAGCCAGAAGTGCCTACAGAGGCATATGCTAGTGGCAGCTGCTCTGTCAACGGCATCAGCCATATCATACAGTGCTCTGAGGAGATGTCTGGCAACATCCTCTACTGCCTGGAAACACTGAAGCAATTCCTGCTTCTGTGAGCCATCAAGAAGGGCCCCGAACGGTAGCTCTGCCCTTCTTTCAGTTGGCATTTTGGTACTGGACCATGTGTGACACAGTTTGCAATCCTCAAGCCTCACGATTGGAGGATATTACTCCCAAAGAGGGTCGATCCTCTGAGATTCCTTGTCTGGGGAGGAAACTAAGGTGTTTAGGCACCTTAGATCTGTCACGATTGGTGAAGGAAGGAGGGAAGGCATTCTTTAGGTATATTAGTGAGAGGAGGAAGACGGGGGAGAGACTATGAGACTTGGGGAAGAGAGAGGTGGGGTACTGGAGAAATACATTGACAAGGCGACCATCCTCAACAATACATCTGCTCTGTATTCACGGAAGAAGGCAAAGGGGACGGTCCCCCATTAATGGAGAAGGGTAATCATGGAGAAGGGGTGGACATTAGACCTTTTTCAGAGGACAGAATAAAAAGAGCAATAGAACGGCTTAAGGTAGATAAAGCTATGGGACCGGATGGGATACACCAGACAATCCTGAAGGAGCTCCGGGAGGAAAGGAAAATTACGTACCTACCGTAATTCTTGATCTTCTTGGACGAGTCTCCACCACTCATTCACACTAGTGGGATTAGCGCCGGAGGCACTAAGACCCACCGGGAGCAAACTTTTTGCTGGAGGGTCGGGGCGAGAGGCGCCATGAGACACGGCGCCAGCGAGAGCAGCGGCTCGAGCGGTACGACCATCTCGGCAACCCACCTCCAACCGCCTCAGTACCTTTTTACCAAGGAGGTGCAGCGCAACTAACGTAAAGAGTAAACCCAATATTAAAAACGGACATAAGATAGTCCGATGGACCCGTGTAAGAAGGGTCAGCAAAGAAGTCCTCACGGCCTAAAGATTTGAGGAGTGAAGACCAATACAGCGAGCCGGGGATGGAGAGGAAGGTAGGATGAGTGGTGGAGACTCGTCCAAGAAGATCAAGAATTACGGTAGGTACGTACCTTTTCCTATCTTCCTGGACATAAGTCTCACCACTCATTCACACTAGTGGGAGAGTACCAAGCTGATAATCCCTCAAAAGGGCGGCAGGAGAGCCAGAGCTCACGCGTCTAAGATAGAAGCCCATTAAGGATAGTTCTGCCGAATGCAGAATGTCGCCTAGCATGAACATCCAATGCATAGTGCTTAACGAAGGTATGCACTGAGCTCCAGGTGGCGGCGTTGCATATATCTGCAATTGGAACATTGCAAATTTCCGCTAGGGATGCCGCGACCGCCCTAGTAGAGTGAGCGTACACTCTACCTTCTAATTTAACTTGAGCCATGGAATAGCAATGACGAAGGCATGCCACTAACCATGAAGAGATGCATCTAATAGCGACAGGTTGACCCAGCCGGTGCCGCTTGAAAGAAACTAACAGTTGCTGAGTCTCATAACATCCTTGGTTCTATCTAAATAGAACGAAGGCTCTCTTAACATCCAAGGAATGAAGAGCCGCCCTTCATTTTGGAAATTAAGTAAGCGGGAGTACCAGAGGTTGGTTTAGATGGAATTCTGACACAACCTTGGGAAGAAATTTAGGATGAGTACGGAGAACTACCTTGTCTTTATGGAATACAGTATACGGAGGGTCCGTAACCAGGGCATGTATCTCAGAGACCCTGCCGGCTGAGGTAATGGCCACCAGGCAGGCGGTCTTCCAGGTAAGAAATTTTAGCTCACAGGTAGCTAAGGGTTCGAAAGGCTTCCGAGTGAGCATGTCCAGCACCAGGTCAATGTCCCAGGCTGCAACTGGACGCTTAACAGGGGTCTGGTATGGAGAACCTTAAGAAATCTCTTCACCATAGGTAACTGAGCCAGAGTTAAGGAAGAAACCGCTCATGGAACCTGAGATGGCACTAAGGTGAACTTTAACTGGAGTACTGAAGACCTAAGTTTGACAGGTCCAAAGATACTCCAGAACCTTGCCAGAGGACAGGAAAGGGATTCCAAGAGGATTTTAGCACCAGAGAGAAAACGTTCCATTTGGAAGCGCGACGCTGGGTGGCTGGCTCGAGCAGCCAGAAGGATGTCTGAGACTCTACGAGACGCGTTGAACCGATTCACTTCTATCTCTTCAGGAGCCAAGCATGAAGGTGAAGTGATTTCAGGTTAGGATGGACCAACGAACTCTGAGTCAAAAGACTGATTTGCAAAGGAAGTGGTCTCGAGAGGCTGCCAACATACTGTTGAGTAGAGGAAACCATAGTTGCCGAGGCCAGGAAGGAGCAATGAGAATCATCTTGGTCCCCTGAGACTCGAACTTGAGGAGTACTTCTGGATTAGAGGAAGCGGTGAAAGGCGTAAGAAAGCGTTTTGTCCACCGCAGCCTGAACGCATCCTGACAGAAAATGCCAGGCCCTGGATTTCTGGAGCAGAAGAGAGGCAGTTTTGCGTTGAGTGGGGATGCAAAAAGGTCCAGGTCTGGAGTCCCCCACTCTTTGAACAGGGACCGAGCTACGGCTGGATCGAGAGACCACTCGTGAGGGTCTGCCTCCGTTCTGCTGGGGTGATCTGCTAGGTCGTTTTGTATACCTGGCAGATAAACCGCTTGAATCAGAGACTTGTGCTCCAAGCACCACTCCCACACCCTCATTGCTTCCCGCAAAGGGATAAGAATGAGCACCGCCGTTTGTTGATGTAATACATCACTGCTTTGTTGTCCGCTTGAAGGAGAATGTTCTTGTGACAAAGGACATCCTTCAGAGCTCGGATTGCATAGAGGACCGCCTCATCTCCAGGACATTTATGTGGGAGATGAGTTTCAACTGAGTCTATACACCTTGAGTGTGGAGGGAGACAGTGAGCTCCCCATCCCATTAGCGATGCGTCTGTGGTGGTGGAGATCTGATGATCCGGGAGCAAAGGGAATCCTTCCAGGAGATTGCTCTCTTGAGACCACCAGGTGAGAGACCTTGAAGGGCTCCGTCACCTTGATGGGATAAGACTGGGGTGAGAGGTCGGGGACCACTGAGTGGAGAGCATCCATTGGGTGGTTCTCATGTGCAGTCGGGCCAGAGGGACAGTGAAGACCGAGGACGCCATGAGACCCAACATGCGTTGCATCGAGAGAGCTGTAACCGATTGGTTCTCCCTGATGTAACGGGCCATTCGAAGGATGTCGAGTCTTCTGTCCTCTGGAAGGAAAGCCTTCGCTGAAGAGGTGTCTAGAAGCGTCCCTATGAAAAGGAGCCTCTGGGAGGGTTGCAGTTGAGATTTTTCAAATTCAGCATAACTCCATGGAGCGTGAGAAGACGAGAAGTCGCTTGCACGGTTCCAAAGTCCCTTAGCCGGAAGGGGCTTGCTACAGCCAATCGTCCAGGTAGGGAAACACTCGAGTCCGACTTTCCTGAGATGCGCCGCGAGAACTGCACAACACTTTGTAAAACAAGGCGCGAGGATAGCCCAAAGGGCAGGACTCTGAACTGATAATGCTGACCCAAAACTACAAACCTGAGGAACCTGTGGGTCGGGTGGACGGGATATGCTGGTAAGCATCCTGCATATCCACAGAGGCCAGCCAGTCGTGCTTGATGCAGCAAGGGTAACAGGGTACCTAGGGAAATCATCTTGAATTTCTCCCTGGGGAGGAATTTGTTTAACTTTCTGAGGTCTAGAATGGGGCGCATCCCCCCAGATTTCTTTGGAACCAGAAAGTAATGGGAGTAGAACCCTGTGTTTCGCAGATGCGGGGGACCAGCTCTATTGCCCTGTTGTTCAGAAGGCCCTGGATCCTCCATGTGAGGAGGTCCGATTGAGAGGCCGACAACCTGGGTTGTTCAGCCTGGGAGGACACCCGGGGGTTTCTAAGAAATTGAGAGAATAACCTCGCGAATTATCCAAGGACCCATTTGTCCGGGTTATGGACTTCCACTGGTTGTAGAAGTACATCAGACGACCTCCCACCGAGGAGAAAGTTCCACCGGCAGAGTGGATGGAACTTGGGCCAACGACTCATAAGGTAGCTTGGAGCTTTAGGCCCCTGCGCTTGCCCGTCTTCTTTGAGGTTGGGCAGGTTGGCTTATGGAAGCTTCCTGCCTCTGCCTCAAAGGACTGACAACTATGAAACTGACGCCTGTTCACATGCCCCGAGAGGGGGCAGGAGGTCTGGCCAACTTAATGGCCGATCTAGTCTTCTGAGTGGCCTCTAAGGCTTGCTCCACCTGAGGGCCAAAAAGAAGGAGCCATCAGGCAGCGCCATCACCTGCTGCTGAGCATCATTCGTGAAGCTGAAGCACGCAGCCAGGAATGGCGCCGAGTACAACCGCGGCTGCTGAGCGAGAAGCAGTGTCGAAGAGTCCATGGCGGCTTTGACCTGTTGGTTATTGGACTCAATACCTCTAATAACGGTCAGAAGAAGCTCTGACTTGGAATCCGAATCTGGAAGAGCTTCAACCATTCTTTTCATAGAGTGCCACAGGATATACTCATACTGAGAAAATAGCCTTGATAACTGGCAACACGATACTTAGAGTGGAGGCAGCAAAGACTCTCTTACCTAATGTATCAATCTTACGAGACTCTTTGTTAATAGATCGAGCTGTAGTAGTTTGAGGAAGAACAACCTTGTCATTCTCTGCCAGGACAACAATAGGATCCGTAAAAGGCTTGGGATGCCAAAATGGACGATCCTTGGGAGCTGAATACTTCTTATCAATGGATTTAGCCACTGAGGAATAAGAGCAGGATTATTCCATACCATTTGAGACAGCGCCTCGAAGGAAGGCTGGATCGAGGAGTCAAATCTGTAGGGATCTCCACATGAAGATACTGGAGTCTTAATATCTTCCCAGGATCGATGTCTGTAGTCTGGAGAGAAAGAGTGATCCAGGTTCTTCAACAGAGACTTAAAGGACAGGTCCTCACCACAGGCTCTGTAGCAAAGAAAGATCCTGTTTCTCCACTTCATCACCCAACCAAGGTCTGGGTCAGGCTCAACATCATCTCCTGATGGTCCAGAAAGGACTGTTTGGACAGGAAAGGAGGAAATTAGAGAGGTGGAAATAGCAGAAAAACAAGGAGAGTCCCCATGGCTGCCGCGCCGAGACGGCAAACGGGCTGAAGACGGCACCAGGAGGCGCGACGTTCGCGCAAGCGCTCCGACGGTGCTGCATGATGACAACGCCGCGACGTGGCGCTGCCAATCGACGCTGCCACACGGGCGCCGCCTCTATCCAACGGCACCACCGGCGGCGCCGCGAGACCCCGCGGCACCGAAAACGGCGCCGACAAGCCAACAGACCCTGCCGAAGGCGCCGGAAAAGCCCCAGGAACCTGGAAAGCTAGAGAAGGAAAAAAACCAGGAGATAAGGGCATCGGTGAGGCCCCCTGCGCCGCAGCCATGTGAGGGGGGGAAACACCTAAGCACGGAGTCGCTGGCACCGAAGAAGGCGCCACGCGACTAGGAAGGTCCAACCGCCCTACCTGATCGCCGGAGGGCCCGAGGGCTCGAGGCAACCGAGCCAGGCAGAAGAACCAACCTCCGGCCCATTGCTCCATAAGAGCGGCCCACTGATGAAACTGCTCATCTGGAGTCCTACCTATAGGCGGGGAGGGACTCCGATGTCGAGGACGACGATTACCGGAAGTTGGCGACCCCGAAGAAGGAGACCGGCAACTAGCAACGATAACCGAGCGTCGACGCGCAGACATACCAGAGGGCGACCTCGAGTGATGCCTTCTTTTGACCTGTGGGCGGGCGAAGAAGCTCGGCCGAACGGTGCCGAGAATGCGACTGCTTATTTTATGCCGGCGGGGACCGCCCATCCCCCGGCATCGGACTGACCGCTGTCGGAACCCCGCTGAGGAGAAGGAGGCTGACCGACCCAGCCCGCTGACTGAACAGCTATCACGAAGTCTCCCTACCGTCACCTGACCTGCTCATGGTCGAACTCCGTCCAGTAGGCCGAGACTTCTTCAAGTAAAATTTAAATATTAGAAAATTTAACGAAAATAGAATAAAATTGCGATACTACTTATCGTGATAAAGTTAAAAACAAACTGAAAACTATCCTGCTAGTTTGAAGTTTGACTCCCGACGAAGCGGCGGCGTCGTCACTGAGCGCACTAGGCAGGAGGAAAAAAGAAACTGAGGCGTGTTGAGGGTCACTTCTAGTGGTCATTATCAGCCGAGCTGTCATGGGCGCCGGTCTCAGCGGCTCTGCTCGCTACCGACCTCCAGCAAAAGTTTGTCCCGATGGTTTTAGTGCTCCGGCGCTAATCCACTAGTGTGAATGAGTGGTGGAGACTTATGTCCAGGAAGATCTGGCTAAACCTCTGACGAAGTTGTTCAGAGGATCATTGTAAACAGGCGTGGTTCCGGAGGAGTGGAGGAGGGCACAAATGGTACCCCCTGAACAAAAGTGGTAGCAAGGAGGAGGCAGAAAACTACTGCCCTGTCAGTTTGACCTCGACAGTAGGTAAAATGATGGAAACCCTGCTTAAGGAAAGGCTGGTGGACTACCTAGAGACAAGGGGGCTGCTGGACCCAAGGCAATATGGATTCATGGCAGGGAGGTCATGCCAGACCATCCTGATAGATTTCTTCAAGTGGGTAACAAAGGAAATAGTCCAGGGCAAAGTGGTAGATGTGGCCTATCTGGACTTCAGGAAGGCCTTCGACAGTCCCACACAGGAGACTAATCCACAAGCTGGCAAATCTGGGGGTGGGGACAGAGATAGTCACGTGGGTTAGAAACTGGTTGAGTAACAGAACACAAAGAGTGGTGGTAAATGGGGTTAGCTCACAAAAGGGACGGGTAACAAGTGGTGTACCCCAGGGATCAGTGCTGGGACCAGTGCTCTTCAATGTCTTCCTAAGCGATATTGCAGAGGGTCTAGAAGGGAGGGTTAGCCCGTTCACGAACGACACAAAGCTATGTAACAGGGTAGATACACAGGAAGGTATAGAAAAAAAAATAAATAAATAAAATCAGGAAACATAGAAACATAGAATTTGACGGCAGATAAGGACCACATGGCCCACCTAGTCTGCCCATTTCCCTACCTAACGGATAAGCTTCAGATCCTAGTTAACCAACAGCCTACTTCTTCCTACCCCCCGCTAGAACTGCCTTATGTCTGTCCCATGCATTCTTGAATTCCCCCACGGTTTTTGACTCTACGACCTCCTCAGGAAGGCTGTTCCATGCATCTACAACCCTCTCTGTGAAGAAATACTTCCTCACACTACCGCTGAGCCCCCTTTTTCTTGCACATCTCTTTTTCTGAAAAGATGCTACCCTCTTGGATTTTGTTGATTCCCTTGAGGTATCAAAGTTTCTATCATATTCCCCCTCTCCCTCCTTTCCTCGAGGCTATACATCTTAATCTCCTTTAGTCTTTCTTCAAATGTCTTCTGGTGCAGACCCTGCACCATTTTAGTTGCCCTCCTCTTGACAGCCTCCACCCTGTCTATGTCTTTGCAGAGATGGGGTCTCCAGAACTGTACACAGTACTCCAGATGTGGTCTTACCAACTGTCTGCACAGAAGGCCAACTTCCTGTTTTCTACTGGTGATGCCTCTCCCTATGCATCCCAGTATCTCCCCAGCCCTCCTTACTGCCTTCTCACATTGCTGGTCCACCTTTTAGGTCATCTGATATGACTATCCCCAGTCCCTTTCTATTTTTGTTGTCAGTATTTCACCCCCCCATCGTGTACTCTTCCCCTGAGTTTTTGTTTCCCAGGAGCATTACATTGCACTTCTTTGCATTGACTCTCAGCTTCCATACATTTGACCATTCCTCCAACCTTGCCAAGTCCCTTTTCATCCTTTCCACCCCACCTTGCGTATCAACCCTGTTGCAGATCTTTGTCTCATCTGCAAAGAGACATACTTTCCCTTCTAGTCCCTCTGTAATGTCACTTATAAAGACATTAAAAAGGACTGGCCCCAGTACTGAACCCTGCGGTACCCCACTAGTAACCCTTTCTTCACTGTGGATTCCATTTACTATTACCCACTGTGTCCTGTTGTCCAGTCAGTGTTTTACCCAGGCTACCACCCTGGGACCCACTCCCAGGCTTGCTAATTTGTTTATTAATCTTTTGTGCGGGACTGTGTCAAATGCCTTGCTAAAGTCTAGGTAGGCCATGTCCACAGCCCCTCCCTGGTCTACTACTTTGGTCACCCAGTCAAAGAAATCTATTAGATTTGTCTGACATGACCTTTCTGCTGTGAATCCATGCTGCCTTGGGTCCTGTGCCCCACTGTCCTCTAGGTACTCAACAATTCTTTCCTTCAGCAGTGATTCCATCATTTTCCCTACCACTGAGGTCAAACTGGCATGTCTGTAGTTTCCTGCCTCTGTCTTGCTCCCACTTTTGTAAAGGGGAATCACATCCGCCCTCCTCCAGTCCTCCGGTACCACACCATCCTCCCAGGATTTATTAAAAAGGGTAGTCAGTGGTGTTACTAGTTCTTCCCTTACTTCTTTTAGAATTTTGGGGTGAATCCCATCAGGCCCCATTGCTTTATCCACCTTCAGTTTTAAGAGTTCTTTCAGAACCCTTTCTTCTGTGAAAGGACTAATATCAACCCCCCTATCCAGAGTGCTTCTATTGACTGGACTAGGCATCTCCCCTGCTTTCCATTGTGAATACTGAACAGAAGAATTAGTTCAGTATCCCAGCTTTCACTGTTGCTCTCTGCCCAACCACCTTCCTCTTTGTTCAGCCTCAGTATCCCTGCCTTAGTCTTTCTTTGCTCCTAATGTACCTATAAAAGGTTTTATCCCTTCTTAACCGAAAGGGCCATCTTTTCCTCGGGTTTGGGATTTCTATTCTGACTGCCTTCCCGCTTCCTTCTGCTTTAACTGGTATAGTTCTCTGTCCTGCTCCTTCTGTGTTTCCTTATACTTCCTGAATGCTATCTCCTTCTCCCTTACCTTCCCCGCTACTTCTTTTAAGAACCATAGAGGTTTCTTTCGTTTTGATTTATTTGCTTCACGCAAAGGCTTGCTGCCTCTGTGATGGCGGTTTTAATGTTTCCCCATTGTTGCTCCACCCCACCTTCTTGCCTTTTTGCTACTGCATTTCTGAGGCACTCTCCCATTTTGACAAAATCAGCCCTCCTGAAGTCCAGTACCTTTTGTGTGGCTTGACTCTACAGCTAAGTTTATCGTGAACCACACTGTTTGGTGGTCGCTTGTTCCCAGATAGCTACCCACTTCAAGATCAGAGATCCTCTCTCCGTCCCCATTTGAGAGTACCAGGTCTAAGATCGCTCCCTCCAGAGTGGGTTCCAAAACTAGCTGTCTGAGGCATGCCCCCTGTACGGCATCGAGAATGACCCTGCTCTTGGATGTGGCTGCAGCAAAGGTGCTACAGTTAACATCTGGCACATTCAGGTCCCCCATCAGCAATACCTCCCCTTTCTCTGCCGTCCCAAGGATGCCTTCTATCATTTCCTTGTCTATTTCCTCCCCGAGATGGGGGTCTGTATACAACCCCTGTGTGGACTGTGAAGCCATTTCCAGTCTCCAGGGTGACCCACAGTGCCTCCTCTCCTCCCAGTTTACCCTTTAGTTCTGTTGCTTTGATCCCTTCCCTTACATAGAGAGCTACTCCTCCTCTTCTCTCCCTGTCCCTCCTGCAGATTGTGTACTCTGGAATGGTGACATCCCAGTCATGGTTCTCTGTGTACCATATTTCTGTGACTGCCACAATATCCAGGCATCCCTCTTCCATCTAGGCCACCATTTTGGGGAGCTTTTTACTTAGACTACGGGCATTGGTACTCATTACCCTCCATTTTTTTTTTTTTTTTTTTTTTTTTTAATGGCTTTATTTCTTTTTGTCCCACCCCTGTCCTTACTGCCTTTGTCTTCTCCATTTACCCCTGCCCTTCTTCCTATCGACTATTCTAGCTTGGTGTTTACCTCATTAACTACCCTGATTTTTTGGGGGGGAGGGGGCGCTAGGATTTCCTTTCTTTGCAGTGCCTCCCCCCTTGGCTAGTTAAAATGCTTGCCAATGAAGCATTTAAACCCATCACCTAGGATACTGGTTCCCCTCCTGGATAGATGCAGACCATCGCACCTGGATAGGCCTGCATCCTTTCAGGTGGAGCCCCAGTCCCCAATGAAGCCAAATCCCTGAGCTCTGCATCAGTTTTTCAACCAGTCATTGAATCCAATGGTGCGGAGTACCCTAGCCTTATCCATCCCATAGACAGGCAGCACTTCCGAGAAAGTTACTGGGTCTACTTGTCTAAGGCACCTCCCCAACTCCACAAACTCCTGTTGCACTACTCTGATCCCATTCTCAGCCAGGTCATTCATCCCTAGGTGGATAATGACATCCAGCTCCCTCCCCCTTGCAGCTGCTCCCACGATCCTGAGGATTCGTTTCCTGTCCCTCCAAGCCATGGCGCCGGGCAGGCACCCCTTCCTTTCCCTCCCTCCCCCAGTTCTACCCCTAACAACTGAGTCCCCCAAGTTGCTTCCTTCCCTCAAGGGACCTGTGCCATCCTCCTGTGGGTCTCCATTGTGGAGGTTCCCAGCATCCTCCTTGGTCTTCACTGCAGGTGCCTCTGTAGAGGAATCTTGCCCCGGCAGAGTGGCGATTGAATTGTGGAGAGTCACAACTGGAGAGATGCGCCTCTGTTCCAATACCCTCACCCTCCCTGAGCCCACCGCGGTCCAACCACTCCTCTTTCTTGGCAATCTCTGAGGTAGTGGCAATGGCCTGGGTGGTCCCTGGGTGGGGGAGCAGGTTTCCCGAATCCTTGCTAGGTCAGCATGGAGATGAACAACCTCCTCCCTCAGACCAGAGAGGTTCCTGCAAACAGGGCAGCAACGCAGTCTCCAGAATGTCTCCCAAAAGACTGCTGCTCCACAGCCAGTGCATTGCACCACTCCCCACAGGTCTGTGTCTCTTCCTGTTACAGATGCTTTTCTTTTGTTTTTTGTTCTCGTTTTATTATGTGCAAGCTTGTGAGTGTCTCTACCCCTATTCAGTGTGCTGTGCCTTTAAGGATATGAACAGGTGTATGCTGTGAGCAGTTTTGGGGAAGTGATGTCAGAACCCCTGCTATAAAGGAAGTTCTAATAATAATAATAATAATAATAATAATAATATTATTATTATTAATAATAATAAAATAATAAAACTTTATTTATAAGGTGCCTTTCTAAAATCAAGGCGCCGAACAAGTTTAAAAACAATTAAGTCAACACATTGCAGCAAGTCAGATAATACACAAACATCATCAACATTATAAACATCAAAACATTAAAATCAGAACATATACAATCAGTCACCAAATGCCTGGTTCCATAAATGGGTTTTTAAGGCCCAATTAAAACCCTCCACAGTCATGCACTCCTGTAACTGGCAGGGTAGAGAATTCCAAAGAGAAGGGGCCACATGTATAAATGCCCGGGCCCTAGAAGATTTCAAACAAACTCTCGGAATCTCTAGCAACCCCACGCCAGCTGAGCAGAGGAATCGCCCAGGGCGGTAAGGAAGCAGAAGCTCTTTCAGGTAGTCAGGGCCCTGACCATGTAGGGCTTTATAAGTCAACAAACAGACTTTAAAGGTGATTCGCCATTGTACTGGCAGCCAGTGCAGACCGCGCAGCACCGGGGAAATTTGACAGGAATTTCGCTTCTGTCATACGCTGGGCTGCTGCGTTCTGCACTAGCTGCAAATGGCGAATTTCAGCCCCCGAAAGCCCTAGATAAAGGGAGTTACAGTAATCCAAGCGGGAGGACACAAAGGCATGAACCAGTGTGGGAAGGTCACTGGACGAACAAGGTGCCTAATCCTGGCAATATTCCTCAGATGGTAAAAAGAGGTCTTGACGACGGATGACAACTGTGAATGCAGGGTCAACCCCCCATCAAAAATTACCCCCAGGTTATGCACCTGTTCAGAGACTAGGAGTGGCTGACTCCCCCCCCAAAGAATAATCCCGAGGGGAAACCCCCCCGACCCCTCTATCCGATGTCCTGAATCCACAACCAATACTTCAGTCTTTCCAAGAGTTCAACTTCAGCCAACTTGAATCCATCCACTCCTGGATTTCTACCAAGCAGTTATTAAAGACTGAGAGAGCTCTATTCTGATCGGGTGCAAAAGAAAGGTATAACTGGGTATCATCAGCATAGTAATGAAACCTCAGCCCATACCTCCTTACAATGTCTCCAAGGGGCAGCATATACACTGCGAACAACATAGGAGACAAAACCGATCCCTGAGTAACCTCACAAGACAGAGGAACTGGGTCTGAAGAATAAATCCCAGATACCACCCTCTGAGTTCTTCCACTGAAGAAAGATATAAACCACCCGAGGACTGTACCCGACAGGCCACAGATGAACCTCAGACGGTCAAGCAAAACCCCATGGTCCACAGTGTCAAATGCTGATGAGAGATCAAGAAGAACTAAGATGGAACGGTTCTTCTGCTCTCTAGCCATCAGGAGATTACTTAACACCTGAACCAGCGCTGTCTCGGTACTATGCTTTTTTCAAAAAATGGACTGGAGGGGTTCATAGATGTCATGGATGGTCAAATGGTTCTCCAGTTGCACAGCCACTACCTTCTCAATCACCTTCCCTAAAAAAAGGAGGTTAGAGACTGGTCTGTAGTTCACATAGCAGTTTGGGTCCAAAGAAGCCTTCTTCAGAAGGGATGTTACCACCGCCTCCTTCAGGGAGCTAGGAAACTCACCTGTTTCCAAGGAGCACCAAACTATCCATGCAAGGACCAGGCCGATGGAATCAATACAACCCATAATCAGGGAGATTGGTCTAAGGTCCAAACTACAGTACGTAGGGCGTGCATCTTGGACAATCCTCATGACATCCATGCACTCCGGGCGGTCGAAGGTACTCCAGGAAAGCTTAAGGCCAGTGACCAAGCGCTGATCACCAGCAACGTACATAGAGTGTACGAGCTGGAGAGCAGCCCTGATGTCAGCCACCTTAGTTGCAAAGAACTGAGCAAGCTCATCACACTCTATTTGTGAAAACGTTTTCCGAACTTGTAGACAAGCTGGGTTGCACAGCCTGTCCACAGTTCAAAAAAGCTGAGCTGGTCGGTTCTAAGCAACTGCAATCTCCCTGGACAGGAACTCTGCCTTCTTATGGGAGAGTACAGATTGATAGACTTGATAATGATCCATCAACCTAAGGCGATCAGCATCAAGGGCAGATCTCTGCCAGCAACACTCTAACCTTCGTCCTTGTCGCTGCATCTCTCTCAAAAGTCCCATCAAGCCACAGAGACAGAGGGCGAAGGGAGAGAGGACGAACATGGACAGGAGCAACGACATCCAGGGCCACCACAACGGCCATACTATAGGCCACCACGAGGTACTCAGAGTCACTGTTTGCAACCGGAATGGGCGATAGGTCAAGCACCGCCATCAGGCCAGAGTTAATATCTCGTAAAGGGCGGTATTTGACCATCTCCACAGGGGTAGGCCTTCAAGGAGGAGCGCTAAAATTGAACCCCATGGTGTAGTGATCGGACCATCCGACTGGGTTCACCCTCAAAATCAGATGTTTCGATCCCCAGGAGGAAAACTAAGTCAAGGGCGTGACCATGTTTATGGGTAGCAGAGGTAACTACCTGTGTAAGGCCCAGAGACGTCATCAACTGGAGGACGTGTTGTCCAAATTGTGAAAGTTCATCATCGACCCAGGCACTGAAGTCGCCCAGGACCATCAGCCTAGGAGACTCAAATGCCATGTTGATGACGAAGTCAGCTACTTCCTGAAGGAATCGCTTCCCCATCCCTGGGTGGACGGTAGAGGAGGGTGATCCTACAACCTACACCTGCTACCACAGTACACTCAAATGACTCAGCCTCCTCAACTGGTACACTCGTGAGGACAATTCGGCCTTAAAAACAGACCGCAAGCCCCCCCACCCCTGTGATCCAATCTCGAGCGGTGAATCATAGAGTACCCTGGTGGAATTGCGAACTCTAAAATAGGGCCAGAGTTCTCGTCCAGCCACGTCTCGGTGATGCAAGCCAGATCCACCGAATTTACAAGATCAGCAATAATTGCCATCTTGTTTTTGATGAATCTGGCATTGCATAGCACCACTCGAGTTGGATGAACTTCCGGTGCCGCCCGAACTACCTGCTCACCCAATTTGGTGGTGCCCATGGGTATGGAAACCAGACATGGAAAACCGCGATCTGGATTCCATTTCACCCCAGGGCGTCTTCTGGACCCTACAACCCCGATGTGATGGCCCCGCTCATTCAACATCAGCTGTTCGCACCCCCCCGCCCTTCCCCCGACGCACAATGTCCAATGCTCTACAACGCTGGTAACTAGAAAAGTGCAGTGGGGGACTTAAGGGGCGGAGGGAGCCAAGAGCCGCGGATGAGTAGCACACGACTGGGGGCAGGCCTCCAGCACATCTCTAAGACTGAATTCAATAAAACCTAAAGCTGTGCAATCGTTAAATCCAAATAAACAATTAAATAATAACAATCCCCCAAAACAGGAAAAATCCTCAAAATTACAAAAACTTTACTGAAGGCTAAACAGAAGGTCCTCGGGGTTGCAAAAAATAAAAAATAAAATAAATTCACAATAATAGGGGAAAGATACCCAAGTTTCCAAACTCCATTGGATCTCTCACCTCCAAGGAGATGTGTAAAAAACCCAAGAACTCACATATCCGAGGTTAGACAGATTAAAAACTTAATGGGCTCTTCAACCCCCCCCCCCCCCAATCACCCTCACTGAGAGGAAAGTTGAAACAACGAGGAACCACAATCCAAGCTATTCCCAGTCCACAGGCACTCTCACTGCCCAGAGTTTGTACAGGAACAAGGCACTCTCACTGCCTTCTTACACTCAGGGGACTCTTCAGTGGGTCACTGGCAGCCCTGAGGTTAACGCAGGCCCTGCAAAATCCACCATCGGGGTCAGATACAGAGTACACAGCCAGATCCACAGGTCTCCGCTGTGGCCCACCAAACAGCAAGACCAGCGGGAAAAACCCTTGGGACCACCCGCCCAAAACCGGCTACCCAACGGAATAAAGCCGAAGCCCCCCGCCCAGCTGCATACCCACATACCAACCCACCAAAAGGATCGGGCCAAACAAACAGTTACTCTCAAATCAAACTGCCACCAACCTGAGTCCCAACAGAATGCGGACGCTCCGCACTCTCCTCAAACAGCTACAAAACTGTTCACAGGTTCATTCCTCCTTAGAGCCTGGACTCCTCTCCGGTCAACAACCAAACAAAAACACCAGCAGTAGATCAAAGCCACATCCAATATCGTTAGAAGTCATTCAGCAGAGCAATCCCCACATAGTAAATCCAAAGTCAGGAATGTAGAAAAACAACAGTAGACAGAAATTACAGCTGAATAGCTCTGGCAGACACACACAGAAATCCACCTCACAGCCAGTCAGCAGCATTCCCAGTCACAGCGCACGGAATACCAGCTGGCTTTCCAGAAACACACAGGAAGAGTTTCAGGCAGTGAGACAGTCCCAGATCAAATATCCTCAAAGCTACTCTCCAACAAACAGCATCCACAATAATCCCAGTAGGATTCCAGACAGAGAGGCCAGTCAAAATAAATAAAACGTCAAAAAATTAAAAAAAAAATAAAAAAATGTAATAAAATAAAACGCAAATGAACTAAACGAAACAAAAACAGACCAAAAACGAAGTAAGTAAACGAGTTAAACTAAAACCCCTACTGAGTTGCTGCAACAACCGACAGCACGCCCAGTTCGGTGACCATCTTTTGCTTGGGGCGGTGGGGTGAGGGAAGCGTGGAGGGAGTAAACCCATGCTCAGAAACAATCAACTACAACTCTGACCCTCCACCCCAGGGAGTGCCCTCCTTCCTTTCAGACACCTATTTCAGAGGTTAAGTACCAGGGCTAGTCACAAATGACTGCAAATATCTCCCACCTACAGTTCCTCCCTGGCAAATTAAAGTTAAAACTAAGCAAAGTCAACCACAAAAACAAAATCAATACTAGTTACTTACACAGGTCCAAAAAGTAATAATTCACTTCAGTGTAGTCTAGAAAATAACCTCCTTAATTCAAGGAAGCAGAAGCTGCTTTCTCCCTCTCTGTGTCTCAGCCAGAGGAGAGATCTGAAGAGCTAGAAAACTGGTCCAAGGAATGGTACTTGGGTTTCAATGCAAAAAAGTGCAAGACTATGCACCTGGGGAAAGGGAATCCTAGGGTAGAGTATGAACTATACGGGGTAATATTGGAGGCCACCAAAGAGGAAAGAGATCTAGGGGCAGTCCTAGAAGACAACCTCAAAGTGGCTAAACAGTGCAACAAAGCAGTCGGAAAGGCTAACAGAATACTAGAGTGCATAGGGAGGTGTATAACAAGTAGAAGGAGGGAAGTGGTGGTACCATTGTACAACTCCCTAGTAAGGCCTCATCTGGAGTACTGTGTTCAGTTCTGGAGGCCCCATCTTCAAAAAGACAGTCAAGATGTAGACGGTACAGATGAGGGCGACAAAAAATGGTGTCTGGGATGCAGCAGGAGTCATAGGAGATGAGACTCCGCGCTCTCAATATGTACTCCCTAGAGGAAAGGGGTTGGGGGACATGAGAGAGACCTTCAAGTATCTGAAGGGGGATCAACAGGGTACCGGAGGGGAGTATCTTTCACATGACAGGAAACAGCAAAACAAGAGGGCACATCATGAGAATAAAAAGGGGGAAACCTACTTCACTGAAAGGGTGGTGGAGAGATGGAACAGTCTCCCCCAGGAAGTGGTGGGGGTGGCCATGGTTCAGGGACAGGCACATGGGAATTATCAAGCTAGAGCAAAAAGGGGAGGGGACACATGTCGTAACATCTAGGCAGGGTACCTTAAGCATTAGAAAGAAAGAAAGGCAGACTGGATGGGCCACAAGGCCCTTATCTGCTGACAACATCTATGTATCTAATGCATCGGATCCATGGCCAGTCCAACAACAAAGGATTGCAATAGGCTGACGTACAGTGACGGATTTATAAACCACAACTGCAGTCAGCATAAGTCGTCTGAAAAAAACTGTTTTTTGTGTGTGTGTGTGTGTGGAGGTTGCCCCGAATCCTCAATCCTCGCCGTAACTCATAATCAACTCAGTAGATTGAGTGGGTGCAAGATCCAGAGAAAGCAATGCCAGGGTTGGAACAGGATCGAGCTATGGCTCTCCCTTCCATAGGGGTGGATGCCCACTCCGCCGTGCAGGTGGTTAGGAGTGGCGACGCAAGTCTGGAGAGGGGCGGAAGGGGCCACCAGATCCTGGCATTTGCATGCACCTCCACGGATGTGTATGCCGTGGCCCGGGGAGGGGAGTAAACAGAACAACAACAAAAAAGTAGGTATGGAGGGGAACATTCGGTAGTCCTCAGGAGGGGACCTGGGAGTATGCTTCATAGAGTCCTCACTGACGGAACAGGCTGTGGACTTACCAGAAAGTAAGAGTTCCTCCTCTTCTTCCTCCACATCAGGAAGAATGAGGTCAGGGTGATACTCCTCCTTGACGCAGACCTTCTCAATTTCTGGATCTGGCATCTGGTTCGCTGGTGGTGGCACACAGGGAGTCTCCTGGGGTTTATGAACAGGCATCAATGACAAAGCTGCCATCAATGGCGAAGGGGGCTTATTCAAGGCACCCAGCTGCTGAACAAGCACATTAGTGAACTTGATCAACACTTCATTCAAGTTGACAGTGGACGTCGCAGAGGGAAGTTTCACAACACAGATGTCGACGACCAGCCTGCTGTGTCCAGAGAACCCAACGAGCCTCTATTCCTGGTGGGAGAAGGGGCAGGTCTCGACGGGAGTCTTGTCGACGATGAACCTGTCGACGATGATGGGGCCGATGACCTGGAGGTTGACGGTTGGGCACCCTGTGAATCAAGTGGAGGTGCTGTGAGTGAGTATGGGTCTGGCAGGCACAGAGACCTGGACAGCAGTTCTTTTCAGAGTGGCCAAAGATCCCCCAGAAGAAAGAGGGTCCGACAGGGAGAGAGACAGACACCGGGGTGTGTGGTCGTGATCCGTCTTTGTGACCCCCCCACAAAGGACTTGTCTCGGGCCTTGGGAGGCCAGGGAGCTCAAAGATCCGGTCAGTGACTGGGAGGCCGTGGCCCCGGAGGACCTCTGCACAGAGCTGGCTACCTGTTGTTCCATCAGGAATTTATTTAATTTATTTATTTTAAACAAGCCTTTCTGCGTTGCAGAAGGGTTGTCTGGTTAAACTTCTGGCAGAGCTCAGAGAAACTTTGTAGTCAGGCCCAAGAGAGCAGACAAACAGAATGTTCGTCTGTAAAGGCAATCTTCTTTCTGCAGCAGCGACGGAAAAGAGAGGGGAGAATTAACTCTAGACATAAAAAGAAATCTCTTGAGAGATTTTTACAAGGTAAGTGAAAAAAGCCGTAGGCTGAAAAAAGGTGTAAATACTGTGACTGAGCTTCCGCAGAGACCCATGCAAGCGAGTCAATGACGGAAAAGAGCCGAGGAGGGAAGCAGAGCCACCTACGCCTATACAGGGCTGGCGACGTCAACGGCTCAAGCGACCCCAGTTCTGCTGAACATCTTCCATGTGGATTCCCCTTCACCAACGGAGAAGGTTCCTATGGTGTTAACCGATGACTGAGATACCCCCGAAGATCACACAGTCAGAGATGGAGTGGATATATAAGCAAGGGTTTAGGCTGGTGGGTCCAGTGATTAGCTGTGTCAGGTTCAGGGACTCAAAAGTGGAGGAGGGGCTTCGTGGCAGGAGAGAACCAACTGATGCTGAAGTCACCGAGGAGGATAAGCTCACCAGGGAAGGAGAAGGAGATGAGAGAGGAGACAGAGTTGAGGAGGATGGAGTGAGACTTTTGGGGAAACAAAGGATGCCTACAAGAATGGGAAGGGGGGGGAAGGAAGGGACAGCTTTACTAACAAAAGTTCATGAGAGGTGGGGAGGACTTCCTTAAAGGAGATGGAACAGGAGAGGGTTTGGCAGATGCATAAAAGCTAGCCACGAACACATCTGCCTCCATCTTGGCAAACCAGATGAAAATCAGGGAGGACAAGATAACAGTCAAGGGCTATGGAGGAGAGCCAGGATTCAGAAATGCACAGGATGTTAAGAGACTGCAGAGAGATTAAGACTTTAAGCAACTCGAACTTAAGGAAGAGGCTTCTAATATAGAGGTGCTAAATATTGAGGCTTTTGGGCACCGATGGGGAGGAGACAGAGAGACAGAGACACCAGGATTAGGTTCAACATCGCCAGCCAGGAGAAGGAGTATGACTAGGAGGCGGTGAAAGGAGAGGATTTGTCACTTCCTGACAGATGAGGGAGGGAGTGGTGGGGTGGGGAAATTCAAGCTTTAAAGAGGAGCATGCAGGAGACCGGGGGATATAGAGGATGATGAAGTGAAGGGGGGGAGAAGAGGATGAAGAAGACGGCAAACAGGTGGGGAGACCAGGAGAAGGAGGAGGAGAAAGGTAAGATATATAGGTAGCAAGGAGAGCATCAAATAAGGGTAGTTTGAGGCTCAGAAGGCATTGATCAAAAATAGGCATGTAAAGGAAAGGGTAAGCTGTGAGTTGAGGGAGGTACAGAAGACAACAGCCTGGTAGAGACAGGCATAAAATTAAAAATTGCAGCCAAGGGTGAACAGCTGAGGAAAGAGAGTAGGCAAAGGAACCTAGCTATTGTATAGTTAGGGGTAAGAATCCATCCAGCAACATTGTACATGGTGAGAAGCAACCCAGGGAGAGGGAGCCAGCTGCCTAAAAGCAAGTGAAAGGCAAAGGCGTGCCTGCAAGTAGAAGCAAGTATGCAGATAGGGAACTGTAACAGATTCATTTAGCAAGCAAAATAGGTGCAGCAGCGGAGGTAGTCAAGGTAATTAGAGACAAGCAAAGCAGTAGGTATTCAAATGTGTTGGCTGAAAGAGCTATCGAACAATACAGTGAGCAACTTACACAACATCACAGTACATCCCTTGCAGGTCTTGGGTAACCTGCTGTGAAGGCCTCTGCTCTTGCTAGCAAAGCTGCAACTCTGGCCTGTGGGAGGAAGGCTTCTTCTTGCAGTGTGTTTAGCTCTGCTCCTATGAAGTCCAGTACTTAAAGAGGTTCTACTTGGAACTCCTCAAGGTATTAAACAGCTGGTATAGCATAGCAAAATGCTATGCAAAACGGGGGTAATGCTAACAATTTCCAGAAACGCATAGCAGTAGACTGCTAACCATTTTTTGAGCAACTCCATGGCACAGGAGACTGGACATTTTTGCTTTAAAGTTTAATATATCTGTTTCAAGTGCTACTCATTTTCAAACTGGATTAGCACTTTGCTTTATTTGAATCTAGGATTACAAGTACCTTTGAGCTGAGGCTCTTTTACAAAGGTTCCACGTCAGAATTGTGTACAATGTAACAGGACAATAAGTTGAAGAGTTGCGGATAAACACTGGGTTACAGAAACATGGAGGCTTAACATATTTTGTCTAGGCAAACATACATATTGAGACAGTACTAGGTAGGATACAATAGGGAGGAGCAGCCAGAGGCCTTGTGAGCAGCACATAGGGAAGTGCAGTGGCGAGAAGGGGTTGGGGGACATGAGGGAGGGGAGAGGAAAAGTAGGTAGGTAGAGGAGAAAGTAAGTGCTGAGAGGAAAGGGCACCGGCAGCAGAGAAAGGTTTAGGGACAGGATGGCTGTTTAAGGGAAACAGTCGCAGGTGCTGGAGGCTGAGAGGAATAGATGCAGCCTGGATTTGAAGGGGCCAAGCTTGTGAAGGGAGATTTCACTACTGAGACCATTCAACCAGAGTGGAGCCCTGTAGGTGAAGGCTCTTTGCTCCTGAGAGGTACAGCAGTGAGGGATCTGAAGAAGTTGAGTCCAAGCCCCTAGTAAGGCGAGAATTACAAGCAGGAGAAAGGAGAGCTTGGACGCCAGAAGAATAGCCCAGGGTTGTCTTCTTGGCCATTAAGCAGGTATGGTATTTTATGCTTTTAGAGAGTTGTAACCAGCCAGTTTGGACGTAGAGGTCACACATATGGGTGAGACGGTGGGCTCCAGAAATGAGCCGGCAGGCTTTGTTGAGGGCCGTAGCTATACGTCAGAGAGCAGTGGCAGAGCCATATACGATAAGGCCATAGTCAATTAGTGAGACCACAGAGCTCTGAACTACGAACCTTATGGCTTCAGGAGTAAGGCATTGCTTGTGCCTGTAGAGAAGTCAGACTTTTGCACAAGCAACTGCTAAACAGTTTTTCTGGCTTATTTTAATACTCTGCTTCTGCAAATTTATTAAAAGTGATTTTCTTAGATTCAGCACTGACTTACCCCATTTGACACCTAATGCTCGTGAAATTCATTATCTCCCAGTTTTAATATTTGATGCAGTGTCTGTATTTAGACCTCTTCAAAACAGGACTCCATACTCTCCTGCATCATGAACTGGCCTGTGTATGCTTCAACTAGCCAACTACAGGACTTAATAGCCTGAACAGCCCTCCCCTTCACCCATAACCCCCACCTTCCCACCCCATCCCCTCCTGCACTATCCCCCCCTCACCATCCAACCCTCTACCCTCTTCTGCCCAACATTCCCACCCCATCCTCTCCTGCACAACACCCCCCTTCCACTATCACACCACCTACCTTGCTTTTATCTCCCACCTCCTCCCCATCAGTATCCCTCCCTTAGTTCCTCCCCACTCCTGTTCCCCCCTCACTTGCCTCCTACTAAGCTCCAGTTTGCCCCACCCCTCCCCAACCCCTCTTGCTGCTGGCTCACCACAGCAAACACCTCCCCCTCCCTCCCCTACCATCACCCCCCACAAAAACACCGTCGTCCTCAGGCTGCTCACCCCACCCACCCCCTGTATAGTTGGTCCCCACCTGTGTGGCCAGCACTCCTAGGGGCCTAATGACCCTATATTGACAGACTAAAGCACTTCCTTTGTAACAGTTTCCTTTGTACAAGTTGTATTCTGAATGTTTCTTTTTGGACATGCTTTATCACTTCGTAACTCTGTCCACCTCTTACATCTATAACCTGACCTAAACAAACTGTTCCTTCATTGTATTTAACTCGTATTTCTTCTAATGTCTGCAACCTGTATGTTTCGTCTAACTTTTTTGTATGACCTGGAACCTCTGTAAACGAGTCCCAGGACTCAAAGGTATTAATCTTAAACTGCAATAAATAAATAAAAATAAATAACGCATTGTGCTTTGACCCTGATAACACTGGCCAGCAGATTCCTTCGCTTCCCAATTCATGAACACACCCGTGCTAGGATGTCCAGCAAGGGGGAGCATGGGGGTGCGCACCATTGAAATGAATGGGGCTCAGTTCTGAGTCCTATTTAATACCTTATGGTGGCCAGTTGGAGATTAATGAAGGCTACTGCTCAACTAACAAGGCCTTTCAAGGTTCAGGGTCCCCCCCTTTCCGACACCCTGGTATCTGATCCATCTTTACCATACCTTTCAGATGACTGAGCAGCTTTATCTTTTTTTTTTTTGCACCTTTTACAGTAGTTGCTGCTACTGTACACGAGAAGATGGACCCTTCTGATGCGTACTTTCCACCATCATTGGGAACTCTCAAAGCCTTTTTTTTTTTGGTGACAAGGAGGCAGAATGAGAAGCCACAATGTTTTACATTTATTTAATTTATTTTTACCCTTTTCTTTCATATTTTAGGACCCAAAAAAAAAAAAAAACATAAGACAGGACTCTATCTGTAACGTTGTGGGCTGGACCCTGGTACTTTAAACCAAGCTTGTAGCAATCTGCTTTCACCAAGAGCTGGAAACAATTTATACTGTTTGAGCCTTTGGATCCCCATGTCTCTACGACATGCCATATTGGAAAAAGTTAAAGAAAAGAAAGAAGTCAACCTCAAAAACAGTGTCAAAGGTCAAATCACAGTTTCCTGTAAGGGTATAGGCAGGAAATGAAAGTGCTCCATTTCCTGTTCTGCAAACTGGGGAGAAACAAATCCACTAAGAAATAAAAAGGTTAGTGGTCAGAATCTGTGTAATAGTAACTTGTAACCAGTAGAGTTGTCTCCAATTCCTGGGAATCAAAATTGGAATCAGAGAGACCAGAATAGCTACAACTAACTCCTTACCCAACGCTGAGTAATCGAATTACTAACTTTAACAATATAATACACTTTGATAAACTTTTGAAAATAAACCAGCTGGAGACCCAGCAATACCGAGCTAGTGTTGGGAGCGACTTCTCTTTCCAGACAGAGAAACAAATCTGGTTAACTGCCAGAGTGGAGCTGCACAGTTTGAAACCAGCATTCTAAGGCCCAGTCCACACTACACTGCTCAGACCCCGTAACGGATAGAAACCGTTACAACCGGGGAACGGTGCAGTGTGTCCACACTGCCATGGTGTCTGTTACGGGACCGGCACTGCCAGTCCACACTTCAGGAGCCGGGCGACCGTGCGGCGGCACCCGATCCCACACGAAGCCGCTAAGCGCTAGGGGACCGTGCTACATGTCCACACTACGCCTGATAATGTTACAGAGGCATAACCGTTTCAACAATGTTATGGTTTTCAACAATGAGTTACGAGCGCCTTCTGTAACGTTACAGGCGAAACGCAAACCCTTATGTAACTGTTTGGGCACTCTAACGTTACAGAGGAGTAGTGTGGACAGGGCCTAAATTCCATAACAGGTTCCATCTTCAGGGGCATCTGTCACTATGGAGATAGGCACATAGAGTATAAACATTAAGTGAGGGACTCCTGAGGCAGTGTCCAAAAGCTACAGGAGTGATGTCACTGGCAGCCTCCAATTAGGGATGGTGAGAGCCTAAATGGTAATAATTCAAGGGGGGAGTGAGAAAAGAGACAAAAAGAAAATATCCCAGCCTACAAGGAGGACTCCTGAAGTTTGGATGCCCACATAACAGCCTGCAATTGCCCAGAGACCCCACCCCCTCAAATTCTCATTTCACAGGAGCCAAATTCAAATTCATCCTTTGAGATCTGGACTGGTGTCCCATGGGCACCGTAGCAGTGTCAGAACTCAGCTGGAGCAGCTTACAGCCTGACGTGGTAAGGAGACAGGAGGAGTGACGACTACCTGGGATAAAATAATAACACAGCACAAAAAAAAGTAAGTAAACGACCCATAAACCTCAATCTGGAGCACTTGGGGGTAACCTGTAATTTCACCAAGGACTTTACCCTTCACAAAAATATGTATGTGCACGTGGAAAAATCCAAAGTGCTGTCTGCATCTTTACAGTAAGCACATACCTCAAATTAGCAGTTTATTTTAATCTGGCATTATACACAAACATACTATAGAAAGGTAAGGACAAATAAACAAAATCCTTTCCATGTGATATGGAACCCTACCTTTAAACTACTTCTCTTCTGCCTCTCCTTCTGACTAGCCCCTGAAAGACACACCAGCCAACTCTGAATCGAGCAATGTTACCTGCACTGACATGGGCATCAGTACAAAATCCTGACGTGTTGGATCCCAAATGCCAAAAGCCCAACACCATTATCCCGACAGGCAGGTGCCTGACAACGGTAAAATCCAGACAGACTGGCCAACACTGGAAGTTACACCGACATGGAGTTGATTGTATTATTTTGTTTGGAGGGGTGGCGGTGCCCCGGCCCACAAAGATAATATATCAACTCCGCCTCGGTGTAACTTTCACTGTTGGGCAGTCCGTTGCTGGGATTTTAACTTTGTTGGGCACCTGCCTGTCAGGATAACTGTCAGGCTTTTGGCACTTGGGATCTTGCATGTCAGGATTCTGTACTATATCCATTGACATGTGCGCTAGGCACGTTATTCCACGTCCCTCTCGGTGAAGACGTACTTTCTTGCATCCTTTCTGAAATCTCCTACCACCAATAATTTAAAAATTCTGCACCCTTGTAGTCAAACTCATATTCACTTGAAGGTTGAATACTGTACTATCTTTCATATCTCTTCCCAATGAGTATATACTTATTTACTTAAAAAAAAAATAATAAAAAAGTACTTACCTTACTTTCACTGATTTCTGCAATCCATTCTTTTACTAGGTTGTTCAATTTACCCATAACAACTAGTCTGCAATGAGAAACAAATACAGTTCTTAAGACTACAAATAATTACAAATATTGGAAAATAATTGCTTAAAAACATACCTATGGTTTAATTCTTCCTGATCTTCAAACACACCAAAAGGTTTCATTGCTTCAATTAAATTTTGTGTGGAAATAAGATCCTGTTCTTTTGGATGAGCCAGGCTAATTGGAGAGGTGATTCCATAATGCTTCTGAGGTTGCTGTGACTGGGTGCCCAGCATAGCAGTGCCACTGTCAGACAAAATACAAAAATAAAGTTTTGTTAGTGAAGGAGCCAAACCTGGCAATCAGTCAAAATTCTGTTAGTGGCAAAACATTTTGTCACATAGGTTTTTTTGTAATGTATTTCTAGCAAGAAATCATCAACATATCGATTTTTCTTTTCATTTTATCCTACAAACCGATACGTAGTTCTGCAGTTTTTAGAAAGGTTATTTGCTTACTTGCTGCACCCACTGCGAATAAATTAAACATCCTGGTGTGACGCTGGGCTGTTTTCCATCAGAAATGCATGATAGCACCATCCCTACACATTCACGGGATGAATCTGGTGTGTACAGTCAAAAGTTACCCAAATCTAAGAGAATAACACCCGATCATGGTGGCCATCTTTGATTTAAGTCATTATTTGCAAAAATTAATGCATTTCTTTACCCAAGGAAATTGAAAATACAGATGCTAATCAAGGGATGGCAGATATAGTCTCGCTTAGAGAGCCCTGGACACCATTAGAAAAACTTGAAAGATAAGTGAGACTTGGACACAATTATATTTAATAGATTTTCAACCATCCTTTCCCTTTTTTCTTCATCACGGAGAACAGTTGTATAAAAAAAGGATTACTACTGCTTAATCTATTTGCTTTTTCTGCTTGCCTACACCTGACATCATAATCCCCAGTTTATGGCATCACAACTATTTCCACAGCAACAGACTGTTCTGTCATAAACAGAACTGTGATGTCAGGTGTAGGCAAGCAGCCAGAACAGATAAAGCAGTGATACTGTTCACATGAAAATGCCCTTAGTAAAGGTGAGAATTACAGAACAAAACAGTAAATATAAGCTGAACTGTGTGTTAAACATTAACTTTTTTCAAAGTTGTCACAACAGCATCAGGGGCTCTTTAAACAGCTAGTAAAACCAAAACTGGAAAAATTATGCAGATTTTAAGCAGACAGCTGTAACTTTATTTCTGAAGTACTTCTCTTTTTCTTTTTGCTCATTAGAACATTTTCGCCTTACCTCATCCCACGCCGGCGACCCGGGTTCGGGAACGGACTCAGGGCGTCGAGGGCTGTGGCAGGGAGAAGGATCGCGGCGTCCGTGGGACTGCTCTCCTCTCTACTGAGGGTGGGTAGTGGGTTGTCGTTGCGCCACAAGCGGCCTCTGGTGAGACCAGGAGCAACTGCTGGCCTTACTTGTAGGAGGAAGTAACTAAGCGGAAATGCCGCTTCACGGCAACGGATAGCGCTGCCCGGTGCTCTGAGGCTATCCAGGTCCTACAAGGCTCTCCGTCAACAGCATCCCGGGGCTAAAGTGTTGCGCTGGTCTGCCCCCCTTGGCTAGTGCCTTCCCCCCTCGGAGAGGGACTAATTCGTGAAGGTTACACGGGTCACCCTAGGGGTTGGCTGCGATTTGAGGCGGAACCTCAGAGGACAGATAGGGTCGGAGGACAGCCTTGGTAAGCCCGAAGGAGTGGCTGCTGTGGAGCACGTAGGGGGTAGAAAGAATACAAAAAAAAAAAAAAAAAAAAAAATTTATATGTGAGAAAATTGTGCTAGATGTGTGGAACAGCTCCTAGCCTGGCAGCCGACATATCTGTGGACCAAGGACCAGGGTGGTGCCTGAAAATAGGCACTGCTATGCCTGGTGCACTTACCTGGTTACCAAAAGCAAGCAAGCAAATAAATAAATAAATAAAGGGGAAGCAGTGGATGTGGTCTATCTGGACTTTAGTAAGGCCTTTGACTTGGTTCCATACAGAAGGGCAGTAAAGAAGCAGGACCACATCGGCGTAGGTAAGGAAGCGGTGGGTTGGGTGAGCAACTGGCTGAAGAGAAGAACACATCGGGTGCAGGTAAATAGAGTGATATCGACTTAGAGGTAAGTGACTAGTGAAGTGCCACAGGGGTTAGTGCTGGGGCCCCTACTCGTCAATGTGTTCATAGCCGACATCGGTAATGGATGGGAAGGTGTGTGTCTGCAGATGACACCAAGATCTGCAACAGAGTGGACACCCCAGGAGGAGGAGGAGTCAAGAGCATGGAATCATACCTGAAGAAACTCAAGGAGTGGTCAGATGCCCGGCAGTTGAAGTTAACCAAAAAGAGCAAGGTCATGCACTTCAACAACAAGATCAGGCCATAGCACAACCACCGCCCACATCGAATTCTCCAATTTCATTCACTCTGCCCTTGACCATAAACATCTGGCCAGAGGCATCTTCGTGGACCTCTCCAAGGCCTTTGATACGGTCTCCAACCCCCTCCTCCTGGTCACACTCCACCACACTGGTCTATCACGCGAACCACTCTTGGCTCAATAGCTACCTTACTTCCAGATCCCAATGTGTTAAGATAAATGTTACCCTATCTTCCACCCTGCCTGTACGCTCAGGGGTTCCCCAGTGATCCATATTAGGCCCCCTACTCTTTAGTATCTACTTAAATGCACTACCCAAATCCTGCTCTGGTAACTTACTGCTATATGCTGATGATGCAGTTCTCTATGCTGAACACCCCTGCCCTGACAACCTACGGTCCTCCCTCCAAGACTCAATCAGATCGAAAATTGGTTCACCAGTCGCAGACTTGTAGTCAACATCAAAAAAAACAAAACAAAAGCCATGCTATTTGCCCACCGGCAGAGCAAGGCCAAGGACACTGAACTAAAAATCCTCTCCCACACTCACCTCCCCCTGGAACAAATACTCACTTATAAATACTTCAGCCTTACCTTTGACACCTCTCCATCCTTCCATGCCCACATTAACATCCTGACCTCCGCCATTAATACCCGCATCGGCCTCCTAAACCGGCACAAAGACTGCCTGATGCCAGAGGCTCTCAATCTGGCTGTCACCTCTTCGATCCTCTCTCGTTAACTATGGGCTCCCCATCTACTCTGCTGCGGACAACACCAACCTAAACAAAATTCACATAAACATTAATAAAGTGTGCCGACTCCTCCTAGGCACAGATAAACGCTCTCCCATACTTGCACCCTCTAACGAACATTCTCACCTTGGTGGAAAGACTACAATATCAATCCTGTCTCCTCACCAAAAAAAAAAAAAATCCACCTAGGGTTAACCCCACTGGGGGTCTCTGCCTCACTACTTTTGTTTTCCCGCACTGCATCCACTCGTTCTGCCAACAAACATCTGTGGACCGTGCCCAGGGTCAGAACCTCCCTAGCTCAGAAATCATTCCTCTCCCCTATAGAGCTCCCGCCTGGTACAATGAGCCCCCCAGCCATAACCTCCATTCTCAATCTAGGACACTTCAAGACCATCCCAAAAAAAAAAAAAAAACACCACACATTCTCTCCTTGCGCCAATGCCAGTGTAACTGCTAATCCTCCTAATTGACCTGCACAGAGCTGCAATAGGCCGCTCCATATTGACATGGCTATCAATTGTGTAGGACTAACCGTATAGGACATCTTTGCTGCTGATCTGTCTCTACTATATGACAATGCCCTAGAGGCTGCACCCACGCTGTAACTATATCTCCTGTATCAATACCAATTACCCTAGCTACTAAATGTATAGGTCAACAGTCACTGAGGCTATTACTTTGCCCAAACTGTGTTGTCTCACTAATGTATTGATCACTGTTCCTACTTTACAACAATGCCCCAGAGGCTGCACCTGCTCTATTATTGTTCCACTGTAATAATACCAATACCCTAGCTTCTACATGTATAGATCTTCAGCCACCTTGGCTATTGTATGCAATTACTTGAAATGTGATGTCCCACTAATGTACTACCTGTGAATGTAGGACTATGCTGACGTGGAGCCTTTGTAAATGAGTCTATGACTCAAAGGGTTGTAATTCCAATGTCTGACTAAATAAACAAACACACACCAAGGTGGGATACTACCTAGGAGGAAAACAGCTGGCATGCACCAACCAGGAGCGAGACCTAGGAGTCATGCAATGTTAGGAAGTTCTTCACTGAGAGGGTGGTCGACCCATGGAATTGCCTGCCCCAGGAAGTGGTAGAGGCCAAAACGATAAACTGGTTCAAAAATGCCTGGGACAGGCACAAAGGTATCCTTTCACAGAAAGGATAGGGGTGGGGGTAGCTACCCTTATCGGGCAGACTAGATGGATCTTGTGGTCCTCTTCTGCCATCGATTTCTATGTTTCTATGTCTTTGTCTCAACCCCCCCTGCACAGACAGACACACAGACACAGACACAGACACCAGCATTAATCACAGGTGCTCCAGAAGAGCCACTCAGTAGCTGCCAGGTCAGTCATCTGTGGTGTCACAGTCAGTGAGGTCACAGTGCCGATGATGTAGCAGGGGGCATTGAACTAGATAAGTCAGCTGCCAGGCAGAGTGTTGTTCCACACATCACCCCTACTAACGTCAGGTAAGCAATCTTCTAATTACCCAACAGGAAAATAAAAAGTATCTCAGATATAAAATGTAATGGTTGCCTGCTTCTAAACACTAATATTATCTTAAAGCACTACACTAGCTCCTTAACAGAAAAAACACAACAATCTACAATGAAATGTTTTACCAACTAGTGCATACTACTGCTTTAAAACAAGCCCTGCTAGTTTGTACAGGAGGTAATATTTCACTAAGTACACCAGCTGTGTCTGTGGAATGCAAGGGGGACCAGCAGAGTATGACGACTACTAGCTCTACTGACTTTTCCATTTAATTGCTCAAGATGCTGCATAAATAAATTCTGACCCCTGCAAGATAAAGTAGTATTTGAAGCCTGGGTGTACGGGTGTACACCCCGACTCCTTCCTAAAAGGAATTTCAGAGCCTAATGTTACATGGAGTGTCTTCCTAGGACAACGAGGTTCAGTTGGCCAATACCAGGGTGTTTTTTTTTTTTGTTTGTTTTTTTTTAAATTATTATTTTTCAACTACACAACCACCGAGCTTAATACATACTACAAACACACCACCTGATTTTATGACCAGAAGAATTAAACGCATTTATGATATTTTGATACTTCATTGTGGGGGTTAACCTAACTACGGACACAAAGTTCTGAAAATTATAAACCAAAAGGTTAACCTGACACACACATCAACGTTTATAAACCAATACAGTACCCATGAGCAGCATGACTGTGCCCCAAGTTTATAACTCAAGACAAAAAATCTTGCTGTTATAAACAAAGAAAAAAATAACACCATAGTAATACTGTTTCTCCTCTGGGATCCCCCACTATGGTTTCACTCTTAGCATTCTCTCCATGGAGATAGTATTGTTTCGCCTCCCGGCATCCAAGAAACGAACTCAGAATTTGAATGCGTTTTGAAAACTCTGCTTCCACCTTCTGCCTTACAACGGTTAGATTGTTTCTATAGCAGGCACAGAAGATTACTACTAACTCTAGCTAAAAGGCTACCAAAAATGTATGCAGATTACAAATTTTTGGGGAAAAAAAAATCATGTAAAGTAAAATGTTACTATAAGAAAACAATGCTTACAACTGTAGTAAACAAACATTTGTCAATGCCGAATGTTGGCTTGCTGGCACTGGTAATGCAGGAGTTAAGAGAGATGCATAACAGGAATGGCAGTGAAGTACTGAACTGATGCCAACCCACCCCCACGCTGCAGAGACCGACAGGCATTGGGGTGTCCCTTTGGGTGTTGGCCATAGTGCTCATGCCATTTCACCTCTCCTTATCCTGTAGACACAGACAAGTGTTGCGGTGTGCATTGGGGTCTTCGGGCTTTACGCTCACCACATTCCATAAGGAAATACACTGAGATGGGTGCAGTATAGGACAGTGAGGTGAACTTTGGAGCCAAAGCGTCCAAGGCACATCCTGATGATTGTCACTGGCTGCAGGGTGGGGGTGGAATGGCGTGAGCATTACATCCGACAATCCCAAGTCACACCCCTGACATCTGTCAGTCTCTACAGGCAGGGCTTTACGGTTGGAAACCCTAACGCCCGTGGCATTTTCACTCCAATATTTCAACATGGACTTTTTGTGACCCTACCTCATGAACAGTGGCACTATTAGTTCGTTAGCGGAAAGGTGATTTTTGCACAGCGACTGTGCCATTTGGCACCACAGGTTCGAAAACACATTTGGCACGGGATGTGAAAAATGACAGCTGTACTTTTCATGATGAGGTACAAAAAAAATGGCAATGTTGAAAATCTGGAGTGAAAATATGAAAAATTGGTGAAGTCATGAGCGTGCATAGAAACTGGGCAACGCACGCCTGTAATGCAATTTCGGGAATTTTTTTAACCAAATTTTCAGCATAGACATTTTGGGACCTCTGCTCATTAACAAAACTGCAGTGCCACCGTTTATCTGTCCGGAAAGTTGATTTCCCACAGTGACTGCGCCATTGTGCGCCAGAAGTGTGAAAACACATTTTGGGCAGGATGTGAAATGACCGCTGTACTGTTAATCAAGAGGTGTGGAAAAATGGCAATGGCGAAAATCCAGAGTGAAAATATCACAAATGCAGGACGGTACAAACGTGCGTGCAATCTGCCAACACACGCTCGCAACACAGTCATTTTACGGAGCATCATCACCAAGTTTTCAACGGGCATTTTAGGACCTCTGCTCATGACCTGTGTCACTGTCATTTTCATCATCTGGCCCAAACACCAATTTCCCACAGCAACACAAGGAGGTATACAAAAATGACAATGCTGAAAATTCAGCGTTAAAATATTGCGAATGCGCGAAGTTCGAGCCTGCGTAGCAACTTCATAGCGCATGCTTACGTAAAACAGGCATTTGTTGGATTTTTCCACAAATTTGGAACATAGGCTTTTGAGAGGCTACCTCTGAACACTGGCACTGTCATTTCGTTAATAGGTCCCGAAAGGTGATTTCGTGCAATGACTGCGAAATCACCTTTCAAGGCCGATTAATGCCATGACAGTGATAGAAATCATGAGGAGGGGCCCCAAAAACCCCATGTTGAAAATATGGTGCCAAAATTCCAATAAATGCCCGAGATATACAACAAAGTTGAAAAACCTATTCATTCCATTATACAGCTTACTGGCATTTCCTCAGTTCGCGGTCGGCTTTAAAGAGTGCAGACGTGTTCCTGTATGGGGTGGGGGTGGGGAGGCAGGGTGCGCAGTGGGTGGCGGGTGGGGGCCACTGAGACTGCGAGGACTTTAGGAGCGACGACAGGCGGTTTGCCACACTGGGGTGGGCTCCCAGCGTGGCATCGGGAAAACTGCTTAGGGGGCTGGAGCCAACAGGGGACTGGGCACCCCGTCGGCGCCTAAGAAATGCGGGGGTGGGAGGCCGATTTATGCCGACAGGGAGTGGGCTCCCGTCGGCCCATAATGAAAGGGGAGGAGGCAGAACCGGGGATTGGGCACCCCCCTCGGCATACTCTAGAGAGGAAAATAGAGGGGGACTGCTGTATGCCGACAGGAGTGGGCTCCCGTCGGCTCATAATGAAAGGGGAGGAGGCAAGAACCGAGGGGATTGGGCACCCCTCGGCATATAGGAGGTGGGGAGACTGCTGTATGCCGACAGGAGTGGGCTCCCCGTCTGCAAAATTCTGCAGCCCAGAAAGCCGGCTGGGAACTGGGCACCCCAAAGCTGGCCGCTGGGTGGCCGCCCACCATGCTGCTAATGTGGCAACACGCAGAAGGTCCGCTGCATCCGGCGAGCTTTGCTCAGATTACCAGCGGACCTTTCATAGATAATGCTCGCCACATTGCTGCATGGTGTGGCGCTGGCATGCAGGCTGATTGGAGAACGAGGGACGACCTACTGATGCGCGGCCTGCATTTGCCCAACAGCAGCAAGCCCAAATCTGCACTTTCAAGATGTTGACTTCAGTGCACAAGCTGCAAGCCAACATAAAAACTGCAAAAGTAATGCTCAAGCAACCTAACTACACTGATTACTGTGAGAACCTATTTTCAGATTCTGAAAGGGGCGGCAGGATGACAGTGAAACCATAGTGAGGGATCCCCAAGAAGACACATTACTACAGTGAGTGATTTTTTTTCTTCTAACCCCTGGAATCCTTCACTTATGGTTTCACTCTTAGAACTATAAAGTAATACATGGGGAGGCTAGGTCCAGAAATACAGGTTACTCACCTGTAACAGGAGTTCTAGGAATGGTATATGTTGTTCATCCACACTTATTGGCAGGTATCCTTGCCGCTTTAAATCTTGCCGGAAGGTCTTCAAGCTGGCTCCTTCCACCCACCCGGGTGGTAAAACTCTCAGCTCCGCCCCATGACGCCAGATCTGGCCCGCTGGAAGCTCAGGTTGTGCGTCGAAGCCGGGGAGGTCGGGTGGGTCGTGTGGATGAACAACATATACCATTCCTAGAACTCCTGTTACAGGTGAGTAACCTGTATTTCTAGGGACATGGATATGTTGTTCATCCACACTTTTTGGCAGACTCCTAGCAGTTCTCCAGGAGGAGGGAGGCAAGGCGCACACCCCCTACTTAGGGAAGAGAGACTGGAGAACCGAGGCCCCAAAACCAGCATCCCGGCGTGACTCAAGGTCGATGTGGTAGTGGGTGATAAAGGTGTGTGCTGACTTCCAGGTAGCAGCCTGCAGATTTCCTGGATAGGGGCGTCCTGGAAGCAGCCACCGATGCAGCAGTATGGTGGGTAGAATGAGCTCTTATCCTCTGGGAGGCTCCATGCCCGCCAACCTATATGAGATCTATGCAGGAGGTGACCCACCTGCTTATCGTCAACAGCTGCAGGTCTGCCAGGTGTGACTTCAGCGTGGGTGACAAACAGCTGGCAAACCTCTCCCGAATTTCAGCCGTCGCTCCTTATAGTAGCGAACCCCTTCTAGGTCAGAGTATGGAGCCTATATTCAGCCTCAGAGGTGTGATGGGGTAGAACACCAGCAGAGTCAACACCTGGTTAAAGTGAAACTCCGACACCACCTCCGGAAGGAATTTCAGGTGGGGCGCAGGACAACCTTGTCCCTGTGGAAGACCAGGTAAGGAGACTCGATGGGCGCCTGGAGCTCTCCCATCCTTCTGGCTGACGTGATAGCCACCAAGAAGCGGTCTTCCACAACAGGTGAGAGAGATCACACCTGTGCATTGGTTCGAATAACTTGCCCATGAGCTTTGCCAATACCAGCAGTAGATCCGAGGTGGAGGTTCTCGCCGGAGGAAATGTGATCAAGGCCTTTGAAAAGCGCCAGACCACCTTCTCCTGCCACCAACTGCTTCCCGCCCGCGCCGGTAAGCAGAGATGGCTGCCAGGTGCACCCTTGAGGGTCGCTGACCTGAAGCCTTGCTGAGAAGGGACCACAATAGTCCAAGATGCTTGCCAAGGAACAGGAGGAAGGGTCCAGGCCCTTGCCCCGACACCAAATGGAAAATCTTTTCCATTTGAAGGCATAGCATTTCCTGGTCAACTCCTTACGGGACGCCTCAACTACATTGAGGACCTCGTCGGAAAGACCCAAGGCCTGGAACTCTAGCCACTCAGGAACCAGACAGTCAGGTGCAGGGATTGAAGGTCCGGATGGAACACCTTCCCCTGATTGACTGAAAGCAGGTCCGGGCGAGCTGGAAGCTGCCTCGGGAGCCTGGAGCTGAGGCTGAGGAGATCTGGATACCAGCATTGGCGGGGCCAGTCTGGGGCTACCAGAATCACCTGCGCCTTGTCCCTCCTCGCCTTGAGAAGCACCTTGTGGATCAAGGGAAATGGGGAAAGGCGAAGAGGCCCGGGGTCCAAGGACTCAGAAGGCATCCCCTGCAGCGAGCCCCTGCTGAGGGGACGGGCATGGAACAGCCTCAGCCAGCCTCCCTGGAGGCAAACAGATCCACCTGAGGTGTGCCCCAATGGGAGAACAGATCTTGTACTACCTCCGGCAGGAGAGACCACTCGTGGGATACAGCCCCTATCCAGCTTAGGGCATCGGCCAGGGTGTTGGAGGCTCCTGCCACATGAATGGCTAGGAGATCCGCCTCCAGGCTGCACACGAGTGACCAAATGCGGAGAGCTTCCTTGCACAGAGGCATGGAGTGCGTCCCGCCCTGGCGGTTTAGGTAGTACATGGTCGTGGTATTGTCCGTCTGGACCTGAACCACTTGACCCTGTAGAAACGGAGCGAAGGCGGTGAGAGCTAGGCGGACCGCTCGGAGCTCCAGCAGGTGGATACGGCGTCGGGACTCCCGTGGAGACCAGAGGCCGTGCACTCTGTGCTCCCCCAGATGGGCACCCCAACCCATCAGAGAGGCGGTCGATAGGGAGACCATCTGCTCGGGGCGGACAAACGGGATGCCCTCCTGCAGATGAGCTGGAACGATCCACCACTGGAGAGCGTTCCACATCCCTGGTCACCGTCACTAGCTGGTCCAATGGATGCAGCGTTGAGACCACTGGCTGGCCAGCCTCCCATTGAAGAGGCGCATGTTCCAGCGGACCACGGACCACGCTGGTGCAGGCCGCCACGAGACCCAGGAGGCGAGGAAGTCCCGGCAGGCGCCATTGCCCAACTAGAAATGATTGGGCAAAGGAGGAAAGAACCTCGGCCCTATCCTCCGGAGCCGTGCTCTGGCTCGAAGAGAGTCGAGCTCTGCCCGATGAAGAAATCACCTGCTTGGTTCGAGTTCCGACTTGGCCTCGTTGATGAGAAGGCCGACCTGAGCAAACCTGGAGGCCAGATCTCTGGACTGCTCCACCTCCTGTCTGGAGGGGCTGCTATCACCAATCGTCCAGGTAAGGGTACACCGGACCCCTCAGCGCCGCCAGAATGCTGTCACCACTGCCATGCATTTGGTGAAGACCCTGGGTGCAAGAGACAGGCCGAAGGGCATGGCTCGGAACCAAGGATCCTTCTGCTCGGCGAAGGAATCTCTGATGAGACGGATGGATAGGGACGTGAAAAATGCGTCCTGCAGGTCCAGAGAGCAGAACCACACGCCGCGTTCCAAGGATGGTATTATCTGAGCCAGAGTGACCATCCTGAAGGTCCGAGACCTTAGGAACTTGTTTAGGTCATGCAGGTCGAGAATGGGGTGCCAGCCCCCCGTCCGTTTTGGGACCAGGAAGTACCTGGACACAAACTCCGGGTCTGAGGGAGGGTCCGCCACCTCTCTGATCACCTCTTTCTCGAGGAGCAGAGCAATGTCGGCTCGGCGAGCCGACAGCGAGGCTGCGGACCCCGAGGCCCCCCTGGGGGCGACGGCTCTGAAGGGCGGGGCCTGCTCGAACTCCAGAGGCAGGCCCTTTCCTACCACTTCCAACACCCACCGGTCTGTGGTTATAGCAGACCAGGCGGAAAGGAAGTAGCGGAGCCGTCCCCCCACGGGGGGAACCTGGGGTGAGGTGACGAGGTTGGGGGCGACACCCCTCAACCCGTCACTGTGCAGGCTTGGAGGAGGGACCGGCCGAGGGACCTCCTGGGCCTTTACCTCCCTGCTTCCTGGAGGAGGAAGCCGCGGGCTTGGGTTTGGGACGCCAAGCGCGAGCCTGCTGGCCCTGATGCTGCTGGGCCGGACGTGCCGCGGGCGCAGACAGACGAAAGGGCTTGGGTTGCGGTCTGCGGCCCTTGTCCCTCTGGGCGGATGAGACAGAGTCCAAAGTGGCATTGGACTTTTCGATCCTCTGGAGGTGGCCTTCCACTCCAGGGCCGAAGAGGTCGGTCCCCAGGAAGGGGACATCCGCCAATTTGTGCTGGGTATCCGCTGTAAAGGTGGATATCCTCAGCCATGCACGACGGCGCATAGCCACTGCAGCCGCTACTGACCTGGCGCATGAGTCACCGATGTCCAAAGCAGTCTGAAGTTGCTGCTTGGCCACTGCCCTGCCCTGGTCCCACACCTGCTTAACCGTGGTCTGCATGTCAGCCAGGAGATGAGGGACTACCTCGTCCAGGGAGCCCAACAGGGGCGTGAGAAAAATGAGCCATCAGTACGGCCGAGCTGGCCTGATGAAGGCCAAGGGAGGACGCAGCGTAGACTTTTTGCCCAGCGTAGTCCAACTTCTTGGACTCCTTGTTGGGAGGTTTGTCCACGTCCCTGGCGTTTCCGGCACGCCGGAAGATGCTGCCGGTAACTAACCCCTCGGCTGAGGGGTGTTCCGAGAAACCGGACAGAGAACCGGTAGGGACCGCGTACTTCCTTGCCATCCTGGCTGAAAGCGCAGGGCAGGAAGCAGGATGCTGCCAGAGCTCCAAGGCCGGGCCTACAATGGCCTCGGCCACCAGAAAGGCCTCCGTAGGAGAATCCCCTCGGTCCAATATCTCCGTGAGGGGGATACTTGGCCCGCTTGGATACGGGCTCGAGCTGCATCCCGGTGGATTCCAAGATGAGCCTAAGCAAACCCATGAAGGACGAAGGGCTATCGTCCAGTGACTGACCTCCCGAGGACTCCAAGTCGACCCGCCTGGAGAACAGGGAGGAATCTTCGTCCGGACTCTGGGAGTCCATAAAAGCTACCTTGGGCCTGAGCCACCCTCCACCTGCGAGGCGATCGGGAGTGAGGGTGACAGACAGCCTGGGGACGACCTTGGGCGACCGAGAATTCTGGTCGGAGCCCCAAACAACGGCTGTGGAGGCAGAGGTTCCACCGGAATCGGTGGGGCAGCCGGTTTTGGCCAAGCAACAGGCCTGGAAGCAGGCGCCTCAGCTAAGGCGAGGGGTTGCTTCGGCCGCTCCAGTGACAGCCACTTGATAGCCGGGGAAGGCGACGACGTCGGCTTGCTCCCGGACAGAAGAAGTTGTTGCCACATGAGGTCCTCGTATCATCGACGCAACTTGCGTCGAAGCCTCCCCTCGTCCGAGGAAGAGGATGAGGATGAGCGGCGGCGCCGCTTGCCACGGTGCCAAGACCGAGACCGCCTGTGACGGCAGGATCGGGTGGACCGAGAAGAAGTCCGAGACCGCGAACCTCGGCTTTTCCGAGGAGTGTACGGGGGTAGTCCGGGGGAAACCGGCCCTCCCCTCGGCTCGGAGGGCTCAACCGTGGACTCCAGAACCGGAGGCACGGGCAAGTCCACGAACTCCTCAACTACCACCGGGGGAACCGGAGAGTGAGGGTTTTTGGCTTCACCGGTCGACAGCCCGTCCAACGGG
This sequence comes from Neoceratodus forsteri, assembly GCA_016271365.2. Lineage (NCBI taxonomy): Eukaryota > Metazoa > Chordata > Ceratodontiformes > Ceratodontidae > Neoceratodus > Neoceratodus forsteri. Next base: position 1,472,066,418 of record CM057450.1, on the reverse strand, counting down.
TCGAGAAAAATCTCGACTGCGTCGACGGGAGTCTCGGTCAACTGACCTGACGGGGACACTGTGAAGCCAGAGACCAAAGCCGAAGGATCGACCAAAGTCGATGGTCGACTACTCGGTGAGAGGGACCTCTCCCGCTCCCAAGTGCGTCGACGGAGGGACTTACCTTTGTGGTCCTTCTTGGACAGAGAGGAAGGCCCTGAAGATGTTGCTCCCTCTCCCTTAGTGGAGAGGGAAAGACAGAGCTCCTTAAAAGAAGCTGAATAGGAGGATCCCAGGGAGAGCGGGATAAATGCCGTGGCCGAGGAAGACGAAGATGCGGCCTGCGCCGCCTCCTCCTCCTCGAGGGCGATCATCTGCTCAAGCTGTTCCGCCAAGCCCGCCGCCGCGGAAACCGCCAACAGGCCTTCTTCGACTTTACCGAGGATAACGCTTTTCGTCGCCTCAAGTTGTAAACGGGCAAACGGTCTTCCAGGACGAGGGCGAAAAAGAAGAGCACAGGTCGCAAGCCTGCGGATCGTGCCCAAGGCCCAAGCAGTAGACGCACGTGGAGTGCGGGTCCGTCCGAGACATCTTCTGCGGCATGGGCACCTCCGGAAACCGGGAGTCGATTTGTCCATCGTAGCCGCGAGCGAAGAAAGTGACCGAAGTCTTGAAAACCTTAAAAGTAATTTCGGGTAAAGCGAAGAAATAGGAACCAGTCATACGCAGAGCGTTAAGGAGGGAACCTGAGCTTCCAAGCGGTAAGGAAGATCTGACGTCATGGGGTGGAGCCGAGAGTTTTACCACCCAGGTGGGTGGGAGGAGCCAGCTTGAAGACCTTCCGGCAAGATTTAAAGCGGCAAGGATACCTGCCAATAAGTGAGGATGAACAACATATCCATGTCCCTAGAACCTACTTTATCAAGCAAAAGACAGACCTCTTGGAAGTTGGTTTACCTTTCCCAACCTCACAATAAATAACAAAAAAGTCGATTGCTCTTGGGTTTAACATCTTCTGTCCTATCCACACAGATGCAGTTTATTCCTTATATTATATGCATTGTTTTTATTGTTAGGCGCCCAGAGCCTCCGGGATTGGGCACCATAAAATTAAAATCTGCCTTACCTGTTTCAAGTCAAGGGTGTCAAGGCTCTGCAATTTTTGCTCACCTGCACGGGAATGTTCTGGGTGAAGCACAAAAAGTGTTACTACTTGGTGGAATTCAGATACCACCTTATGGAGGCATTTCCTATTGGCTCTACGGACTACCTTATCCCTATGGAAGATAACACAATTTGGGTCAATGCAGAGGGCTTGATGTTCGCTCACCCTCCTACCAGAGGTCATGGCAATCAGGAATACGGTTTTCCAAGCAACATATTTTAAGTCAGCAGTATCCATAGGCTTGAATGGAGCCTCCATGAGCTGTGCAAGTCAGACACTGAGATCCCCCAGTGGGATTGGGTTCCTTACCAGTGGGTATAGGTGACACTTTAAAAAAAAAAAAAAAGCATTTTGAAAATAAGCTGAGAGGCCAGTGACTTTCCTTTGCCTGCTGATATGTAGGCGGACATTACAGCTAAGTGCACCTTCAGAGGGGACGGCATCAGGACTTGTGTGGCTGTAAGTGTACCAAATATTCCAGAACTGTAGGCAAACCTGCCTCTACTGGGATTAGCATTTTGGGGACACGACACACCAGTAATAAAAACCTCTTCTATTTTGAGGAGTATGTTTTTTGGTTGATGGTTTCCTTGAAATTTTAAGCACCCTCAGAACATCCTCGGAGACTTAACCCAGAGTATTCTAGCTCAAGAACCATGCCCACAAGTGTAGTGTTTTGAGGTATGGAATTGCTATCCTGTCCAGAGGTATGGTCAGCAGATGCGACTCAGTGGCATGCTGATTGGAGGTTCAGCAAAACTAAATACCAGGTCTAGACAGACTGACACTGTAGTTGGGAGGAGAAGAAAATGCATTGCCAGCAGCACTGGCCTGAGCTCCAGGAGGCTGATGTGTTAGTGGTTTCTATGGGCTCCATGTGCCACTCACTGTGAGATCACGTAGGTGGGCACCTCGCCCCACAAGTGAGGCATCTGTGGCAAGGATTCTTGCTGGTGATTGCTGAAGGAAGGGAATGCCCTCTCGGAGATAGTTTTCTTCCTTCCACCACTCTAAAGACTCTACCAGTGCTTTTGTCACCAGTACAAGCTTTGACAGATGGATCCCACCTTCGAGACCGGTTGTCTCTTAAGTGGTACTGTATGTCTCACTTAAAACCTGGCCCATGGGACAAGAATTGTGGATGCAGCCATGTGTCCCAATAATTGCAGGAAGTCCCTTGCAAGTCTTGGATGACCTGTGGTGGACAATGCTGCTGTTGCTATCAGAGCTGTAACTCTGGCCTGTGACAGGAAAGCTTTCCCTTGTAAGGTGTTTAGCTCTGCTCCTATGAAGTTCAATATTTGGACAGGTTCTAGTTGGGACTTCTGCAGGTTTATCAGAAATCTTACAGACTCCAATTTGCATTTTACAGTTTCTAAAGAGCACCTCGTCTCCTGTTCCATTTTCTGTGACTAGTCAGTCATCCAGATAGTTCCCCATCACATTCTGTCTTCTAAGGTGTGATGCCTCCACCGCCAAGCTCTCTGTGAAAAAAAAGGCATCCTCCAGATTCAGTGATGCCAACCAGTTTCCTGACTGCAGATACGGTATCACTGTTATCATCGTGACCATCTCACATTTCTCTTTCTTTATATGGCTGTTTAGATACCAGACATCTAAAATTGGTTTTATTTTTCTTGTGGATGAGAAGTACCTTGAGAATAGGTCCTTGTCCCACTGAGAGGCAGGTACCTTTCCTACTACAGCTTTTGCTGTCAGTAATTTACTTCTAGTTGCAGCAAAATTCTCTGTTGGAAAGTGTGCTGGGAAAAGTTTGTTGCGTTTCTGCAGTCTTGAAAATTTTCTTAACTGTACAGATAGTCCCTGGTCTACTACCTCCAGAACCCATTTGTCTATGGTACTCATTACCCATTCCTGCAAGTAAAGAGCCAATCCTCCCATCACTGGCAATGAATGGGCGACCGGGACAGAACTGTCTATTTTGGCTAGGTCCCGGATGCTGGTGCTGCAACAGCAGTGCACTTTGCGCCCCTTCTGCTCCTGCCCCTGTAGCATCACCTTTGGAGCCGATACCCATAGGGGTGTATGGAGCATAAATTCTTGGGAAGTAACCTCCGTCTCCCCTTCTATAGGGCCCATAGGAGGTGGAAGGCTTTTCTCTCTCTCACTGTTCCTCTTTAAAGTGGTTTTGAATTCATCCACTTTTCATACTGTATATGCCTCTGTTTTGTCACCACAAAGTGAATGTCTTTCAAAGGGAAAATCCACAGCTCTAGTTTGGGTATCCTGGGACAAGATGGTAGTCCTTGACCAGTAGAATCTTAAGGACACTGCATGGGCTGGAACTCTTGCTGCAGTGTCATTCAGGTCTACAGCAGTGTTGAAATTATATTTTGTGGTGTCCAGGGCTGGTCTTGCAGTGGCAACCAAGTCCTGCCCCAGATCACTCTCTGTTCTATCAGCAAGTGCCAGAACTGTGTTCCAAAGTGCTTTCCGGTACTGTGCTTTATATGCCGAATAAGCTGCCTGCCTAATGAGCAGGGAAGCAGACATTTTTTGGCCGTAGCATCCAATTTTTGAGAAAGTCCTTTTCTGGAGGCTATGCAGAGAGCGATTTTTGCTCTCTCATAAGCAGAAGTCTGGACTACACACCTTGGTGGTCAGGTTGGATATACAGGTATTCTACCGCCTGCCTGTACTCCTGGTATTTTCTAATCAGTCCTTCTGTAGATGGCTGCAGCTGAAGTAGAAGCAGATATGACTTCTGATATGGCCTTTACAAGGGACTTGTGCATGGGTACTAGCAACATCCTTGAGGGGCCATTACCAATCATATCTACAAAATCAGCATCCTCTTCATACTCCTCAGTTTCCCGAGGATGGATGTTTAAAATATCAAGCATATATCTGACAAGAGGAAAATGAAGTGTAGTCCTCATTATGCACTGGAGGAGAGCCAGAATCTTGTTCAGGTGGCCTCTCTGATTCCATGGATCACCTTCCACCTCTTGTACATAACATTCTTCCTCCTCTTCTGCAGGCAGACAGGCTTGGACTTGACCTGGGGAGGTAGTGGCATTTGTATTATTAAAAATTTCCCATAGCCTGGATGACTTGAAAAAGGAAAAAAAAAACTGCCACATTTCTGATATGTCCTCTGGTGGGGCATTTTCTCATCTGCCTGCTCCTTTCTCTGTTCGGGAGAAGAAGCAGCGACTCCCCCGCCCCTCCCAAAATGTCTTTTTGTCAGGCACCATTTCCAGTGTCTACTCAGAAGCTCATATATCTGTCTGTCCATCATTGGAGGACAGGAGGGACGGGGGGACATGACTGAAACCTTTAAATACATGAAAGGAATAAACAAGACGGGTACAGAGGGGCTGTTCAAAGTAAGGGAGGGGAAGGACACCAGGGGCCATGATACGAGACTGGAGGGAGGAAGGTTCAGGAGGGAGATGAGGAGACTATTACAGAGAGGGTGGTGGCTGGGTGGAATGAGTTACCTGCAGAAGTGGTATCCAGTAGAACAGTGGACTGCTTCAAAAGGGGATGGGACAGGACATGGGGAGGGTTAATGAAGGGGAAGGGTGGAAGGGAGGGAGGGGCAGCTGCAGAATAAGGGGTGCTAGCTGCACATTCGAGCAGGCTTGATAGACCTCTAGGCCTTTATCTGCTGGCAAATTTCGTATGTTCGTATCCATCCATCCCCATCAATGGATTCAGGTTTCCCCTTTCAGACACCCCGATATCCAACAGAACAATTACATAAGTACTTACAACAACAGTAGATCTTCGAGAGAATCTCTTACATCCGGCCACATCTCTGGAACTATAACTGCGCCATCGCTAGGACCACACGGATACCTTTGAAAGCAGTCAGCCAGGGGCCACCCAACAAACGGCACTACACATCAGCCTATACATAAGCCTGGGCGGCCTCTCCTCACCTCAGTTCCCTGCCTGAGATCATGGTCTGAGGACCTCCCTGCAGGGAACCAGGACTCCCACATACCAGACCAGACAGAGTGCTGAAAACAGAAATGGACACAGCAGTAAAAGAATCCTTCATCGCAAACCCAAAAGGGTGAGGGTGGAGGGGGGAGAGAGAGAGAGAGAGAGACAGCATTTCCTGATGAGATTCTCTTAACAGCAAGTTCTATGTTCTTCAAGGCTCTCTCTTTCACCAGGCTACACCTTTGGAACAAGTCCCAAGCAGTATCAAAAGCCAACAGTCTGGGTTGCTGGAGTCGAAAGGCTTACGATAGTAGGCCTTACAGCACAGCTAGGGCAAACCCAGCTTGTCTACAAGAGACAATGTCCAGATTCCGGTGCTTAGTGAAGGGGTGGACAGTACTCCCTGTGGCAGCTGCCAAATCTCTGCAGCGAGAGCATTCCAAAACAAGCTACAGAAGTGACCACACTTCTGGTAGAATGACCATGAAGCACACCAGGATGCTCCTTACTGTGCTTCCTGTAGCAAAATGCAATATAATATGCTAGCCACTTGGACAAGCACTGTTTCGAAACTGAGGTGCCCTCTTTCCTAGGGGCAAATGAAACAAAAAGCTGCAAGGACTTTCTGCAGTCTTTGGTATGGTGTGTATAGTACCAGAGTATTCTATGCACATCTAAGGTATGGAGCGATGCTTCCCCTGAATTGGCATACACTAGCAGGTGGATGGACTGATTGAGGATAAACTCAGACACCACCTTTGGTAGAAACTTAGAATTAGTAAGCAAAAAAAAAAAAAAAAAAAATTACTCACCTTAGTAATGTTGTTTCTTCTAATGGAGTCTTGCTGTATTCCGACATATGCAGTTTGTTCTCCAGGGCATTTGAAAGGCAGGACCTAAGAGTTAAACTTTCCAAGGCCAACATGGAATGTTCACCACGAGCTTGGTTGAAGCCCCTGTCTGCTGCTGTTTAAACTGCAACAGTCAGATCTTTACGAGCAATACTCAATAGATGTTCTGTGTGGAAACAAACTTTTACTGGCCAACTGGCAAATATATCTATATAAAAGGTTTTTTTGGTTTCAAAAAGGAAGACTCAAGTCAGGAAACCCCAAAACACAAACACATCCCCTCACCCAAACCAAAAGAGGGTGGGGAAGGAAAGGAAAAAAAAAGGACACCCCTAGGGTGCCAACACTGCTCCTGCCCACCCACATCCCAAAATCTAGGTTCTGAGAGGGGTGGAGGGGGAGGTCAGAATACAGCAAGACTCCATTAGAAGAAACAACATTACTAAGGCGAGTAATTTTTTCTTCAAACAACATGAAGTCTTGCTGTATTCTGACATATGCAGACTACCAAGCAGTAGGGACAGAACCTACTTTGGAAACAGGCTCTGAAGTACTGCTGTGTCAAACCGAGCATCACTCCTAGCCTGGATATCCAGAGAGTAATGCTTGGTGAAAGTATGGACTGTTTTGCAGGTGGCTACTTCACAAATTTCTAAGTAAGGATTAAGCCATGAGAAAGCATGGGTCTACTGTGGAATTAATCCATGGTTTTGGGGGGGGGGGGGGTTGGACCACAAGGCCGAGTGGGTCCAACCAACCAACCGTGGATTAATTCCACTGTAGACCCATCCTTTCGAGTGGCTTAAACTGCTTATAACATGACAATGAATGTATGATTAACAGTCTTTGAATAAATGAGTACAATCACACTGATTTACTTTCAGAATACTATAAGTTGAGCTATTAAACATGATGTACATATACTTGAAAACAATTGGAACACACCTATTGGAAATATCGTGGCTGCTATTTCACTTTTGTTAAAATAACTCATTACAAGCTTTCTAACATCAAAACATATTTTACAACTTTTCAAAAACTTGCAATTCACTTTCTATTCTAGGTGCTTTGATTTTCCTCTCTGTGTATTAGAAGATATGGGCTGAACTGCATGATGGGAGTGTGCTATGGTACATTTTAGTTTTCTTCCTCCAGTTCCTTTGCAGACCAATAGGTGACTGTCACACAATCCTAGTAGCACAAGCACCTTTTCTCCAAATGTACTGAATTAAGCCAATCTGAAAAACACTTTATTGAACAACTACTATTTTGCGGAATATTATTTTCACTTTTTTCCCCTCTAAACTACCTAACTCAGCAGGACATAGAACAACATAACGTTTACTGCTTTCACCTTTCAAATACTTGTTTTGACTACTATTGTTAGTCTGTTTTTTTGATTTCTTTTTGTTTCTCTCAATTTATTTTTCTTTTTACCCACAGAAGTATCCTCTCTCTTTAAAATTTGCTTTGTTTATCTCAGTGCCTGTTATTTTTACTTTCAGTTATAGAAGCTGCATGCTCATCTTTACCACTGTGTATGCACCAAGAAAAGGCTAGGCCAGATAATGTTATTCAGTCATCCACAATGCATTGCGCCCACAGTTGCTTAGAAAGCAGTAGATCAGAAGGGATGGTAACAGTATGTAACTGTTCACTTCTACAGAAGTATTGCTGCAGCATAATTAATAGCATATGTGGAGTTTAAATGTACAATCTTTAGTAACTCATGAACTTCTGTTGCAGTTACAACATAGAACAATCTTGAAAAAGTCAAAAACCTTGTGCCACGAAAATCCTTGACAACTACACACTGCAAACTATTTGCATATTGCTTTCACTTGTATACTGCTTCTTGCCTGTAGTGGATTGCCAAGGTATTACAACACAAACCATGATCTACTGTGGTATTAGACCATGGTTTCTACTGTACCACATGGTGTGTTTGCACCTATCTGAATGCTTCATTTCATTTTCCTTTTTTATGCCATATTACAAGAGAGGAATATTCCTGGCAGCAGCCAGGGAAGCAGCTGTACCTCTAGTGCAGGGGTTCTCAAATGGTGAGGCCAGCCTCCCTGGGGAGGCCCAACCTATTCCAGCGGAGGCTCAAGCAAGTCTGAAAAAGTAATGTATTAAAATTGAGTTTTATATATTTTGTGTGAAGAGATGAAGCAAATTGAAACAGGATAATAGTAAGTGGATTTTATGTATTTATTTACTAATAAGTGACATTTTTCAGGAGTACTCGGAAAGGGTAGGGAGTGAATACATTTCAAAAGGTAACTGCAGAACAATCAAGAAATACACAATGAACAATAGTGCAAACAAATATGAATAAACTAATAATGAGTGGTGGTAATTCATCAATTTGTAGACTGATGGCAGAACATCCCAAATACAAGGGCTGAGCATATAAGTGCTAAGAGCAATAGCAGGAAGGAGCAAAGTAATCCCAGAGAAGTTGCTTAGGAGCAGGGAAGGAGGGGGAGAGGTAAAGTATGTAGGAAGGTTATTTCATATAGAGAGGAAACAGAGAAAGTAGTCTGACCCATGAAGGTACTGCAACAAGGGGTAACAATGGTTCAAGAATGAAAATAGTGGAGCAAGTAGGCTGGCCTGTGGGGGTTGGGGGGCTACAATAAACTGAATAACAATATTTATTTTATTTATTTGTTATTAACACCCTTGAGCATAGGAGCTCTTTTTCAAAGGTTCCACGTCAGTATAAGACAAATAACTGAATGTGAGCCAAGTACTCAAATGGGTTTCAGTTTATTCATGGTGTACTGCACAAAGTACAGTATGTTATTTTTCTTTGGGGAGGCCCAAGATTATTTCAATTTTTGGGGGAGGCTCAAAAATCTTTTCCATGAATTTGGGGAGGCTCACTGTGACAAAGTCTAAGAACTATTGCTCTAGTGGAATGGGCCCTCAGGCCTGAGGGTGGAGTCCTACCCAGTTTTTCATAGCAGAATTGTATACAAGAAACAATCCACCTGGCAATAGATCTTAGTGGCAGGTTTGCCCTTACCAACTTCTCCATACATAAGGAACAACTGGAGGGATTCAAACCTGTGACCCTTGGTACGCTCTATGTAGTAGCTAAGGGCTCTTTTATACATCCAAGCTGTGTAGCCTCCTCTCTCCCGAGGAGGAATGGTCAGTGAAGAAAACAGGGAGAGATATAGACTGGCTGAGGTGGAAATCTGAAACCACTTTAGGTAAGAACTTTCTGTTAGTTGTAAGAACCACTTTATCTCTATGGAAAGAGATGAAATCAGATTCCACTGACAAGGCTTGCAATTCACTGATATGCCTGGCAGAAGTAATGGCTACCAAAAACACAGTTTTCCAAGTCAAGTACTTAAGCTCTGCTGAGGACAAAGGCTCAAAGGAAGGTTGCATAAGCTGAGCAATGCAAACATTAAGGTCCCAAGCAGGAGCAGGATCCCTAAATGGGGGGATTGGTGTGAAGCAATCCCTTGAAAAACTTACAAAATACAGGATGGGATGATAGAGAGAACGGCTTGCCTACTGACAAGAAAACAGAAACAGCTGCTAAGTGTACTTTGAGGGTAGCTGGTCTGAGGCCTAGGCCATTAAGATGGACCATATAGTCCAGAACCGTAGGCAATTCGGCAGAGTCTGGAGAAATATTCTTCTTAGAACGCCAAATGCTGAATCTTTTCCATTTGGAGTTGCAAGTCTTCCTGGAGGAAGGCTTTCAAGAAGCCTTAAGAATATCCAGAATCCCTTGGGAAAGATGCAGATCTGCAAACTTCAACTCTTCAAGAGCCATGCCTTGAGATTGAGAGACTGAAGATTCGGGTACCAAATCCTCCCCTGAGATGATGTCAACAGGTTGTAATTCATGGGAAGAGACAGGGGAAGGTGGACTGCTAGGGACAGCAACGGGGGTACCAGGGCTGTCTGGCCCAGTCTGGAGCTATCAGAATCACTTTGCATGGTTGTGACCTTATCTTGACTAACACTTTGAACAGGAGGGGGGGGGGGGAAGCATACAGAAATTTCCCTTCCCCAGTTCAGAATCAGAGCATCCAGGGGGACTGAGCCCAAGACTGGGGGTCTGCAACAAAAGAGAGGAAGTTGGTGATTGTCTGGGGCTGCAAAAAGATCCATCTCTGGAGTGCCCCATCTCGAAAAAAATCGCTTTCAAAACTAGAGGATCTAGGGCCCTTCCATGATGGCCCTGGGATATCCTGCTCAGTGCATCTGCTAGGACATTGTCCTTCCCTGGGAGGTGAACTGCTATCAGAGAGGTTTGCAGGGAATAGGCCAGGGACTACAACTTAATTGCTTCTGTGCACAAGGCCGTAGACCAAGTGCCTCCTTACTTGTTGATGTACCACATGGTGGTGGTGTTGTCTGTTCTGACCTGAACCACCTTGTTCTGTACAGATTTGGAAAAAGCTTGCACTGCCAGAAATACTGCTCTGAGTTCCAAGAGACTGATGTGAAGCAGAGATTCCTGAGGGGACCACAGACCTTGGGTGGTAAGATCCCCCAAATGGGCTCCCTAGCCCAAGAGGGAGGCATCTGTGGTGAGGATTAATGAATGAGACTGAGTGACAAAAGGAACTCCCTGCCTTAAATTGTCCTGATCCTGCCACCACTGCAAAGCCTGGATCAGGGTTCGAGTCACTGGGACTAGTTTGGTAAGGGAATCCTTTCTCTGGGACCAGAAGGCTCTCAAGTGGAACTGAATGTCCCTCATCTGAAATCCTGCCCCCTGGACCGCTGCTGTGGAGGCTGCCATGTGGCCCAGGAGCTGCAAGAAGTGCCTTGCTGGTCAAGACACCTGAAGGGTGAAAGAAGAGGCCAGTTCTATTAGTGTCCTTGCTCTGTCCAGGAGAAGGAAGGCCTTTGCTCTTATTGTATCCGGCTCTGCCCCATAAAGGTGAGGAGGAAGTGAGCACTTGCTGAGTTATCTGAAGATGTGACCTGACTTGGTCTGGAGACTGACCCACTATGAGCCAGTCGTCCAAGTATGGAAAGATGGAGATCTTTTTTCTCCTTAGGAAAGCAACCACTACTGCCAGGCACTTTGTGAACACCCTTGGGGCTGATGTTAGGCCAAAGGGCATTGCTCTGAATTGACAGTGGCCTGAGGGCAACTCGAACTGGAGGTACTTTCTGTGGGAGCACCTGATGGGAATGTGAAAATAGGCATCTTTGAGGTCCAGGGAGGCTAGCCAGTCCCCCGGCCTTAGAGAGGGCAGAATTATTCCCAGAGTCACCATTTTGAATTTTGGCTTTAAAAGGTGCTTGTTTAGATATCTCAGATCCAGGATGGGCCGCCATTCTCCTGTCTTTTTGGGGGTTAGGAAGTACCTGGAGTACAATCTTTGGCCCCTGTGTAGGGTAGAAACCCTTTCTATGGCTCTGAGAGCCAAGAGGAAGAAACCTCTGCCTCTAGGGCAAGGGCCTCTGATGGATTTGTAGGTGGAAAGGATCTGGTTCTCATCTTGGGAAATTTTTGAGCGGAGAACCAGTCCCTGGCTTACTACTTCCAGGACCCAGTCTGATGTTAAAGACTTCCGGTCCTGGACAAAGTAAGCCAGCCTGCCCCCTACAGGTACTGGAGAATCGGCCCGGGCAGACCCATCAGGGTGTCTGCTTGGCAGGGGCTTTAGGCCGAGGGGTGGAAGCAGGCCTGCTCATACCCCGTCTGCCTCTCCCTCTAAAGAACCCCCACTGAGCAAAAGCAGAACAGGAGGCCTGGGCTTGGTAAAAAGGCCTATGAAAGGGCCTTCCCCTGCCCCTGGAATGCTGCCTCTGAGGAGTGGCTTGCCTTTCTTTGGCCTGAGCACTCCTGTAGGTGGTCCTGTACTCGTCCATCTTCTTCATGTAGTTCTCTGTCTGCTCCCCAAACAGAGAATTACCAATGACAGGAAAATCCATGGCCTTAGCCTGGGTGTCCTGTGATAGGCTAGTACATCTGAGCCAAGCCATCCTCCGAAGGGCCACAGATGTAGCCATTTCATTTCATTTTTATTAAATGGGTTAGACCATTGAGTAAAACTCATTTAAAATGGTGACCCTTGGTTATACACTGACTCTAGATGAAACATCATTGGAGTCCACAGCAGCATGAAATTGCACCTTGGATGCCTCAATCCCATCCGCAGCCACCCGCTCCAGCTCCTTGGCAAGCTGGTCAGGGGCCTGTTTAGCTAGAGCCAGCACAGTGTCCCACCTGGACTTCTGGTATCTAGCTGTGTAGGCCATATAGTTAGACTGCCCGAGTCCCAAAGATGCTGCCAAGTACTATTTCTTTGCCATGGCATCAGTCCTCCTGGAGTCCTTATCTGTAGGGTGTGAAGACAAGGGTATATTTGCCTTATCACAGGCAGCAGCCTGCACTACCCCAACATGGCTGCATTGCTGGGAAAGGAACTCCGTGTCCGAGCCTGAAAGAGTATACCTCTTGTCCATTCTTCTGTCCACAGACGGTATGGAATTAGGAGTTTAGAATTTTAAATGTCAGTTTCCCCAAAAGATTTATGGAGGGGGAATAGACAATCTCCTGGACTCTGGGATGTCCATCATCTCAACAAAAAATCAGGCTCCTCCTGATCCTCTACTGCTTCTTCCATAGGAAGCTGGAGGGTTTCTGCCACTTTCTTGTAAAACATAAAGTGGGAAGGGGACTCAAAGCCTAGGAGGAGAAACACCTGAAGGTCTGGCTGGGGAGATGTCCGGGTCAATAGGCACATCCAGACTTTCATAAACAACCACCACCACCACCACCACCACCACCACCACCACCACCACCACCACCTTCCTTCTCTCCCCCTCCTCCGGTTCATAAAATTCTCCTAAAGTATAATCCGGAACGGACCAAACCGTGCCCCCTGACCGATGGTGCCAGTTCGTCCGGAACCGGAGTTAGCAACTGAACTATCCTTATCGCTTTGGCCATCTCGTCAGCAGTCGGAGAAAGAACTTGTGGATCCGAACCGGATGATTTATCCCTTTTCTTTCTTTTAACCGGAACCGACTCCTTAGAATTGGTTCTCCTTTTGCCCGAAGAAGTTTCGCCCTGGTCAGAGGGCACTCCTTCTGGTTCGGTTGGAACCGAACCGGGCTGGCCATCCGGGTCAGCGGACTTCTCGGCCTCCCTTTCCCCTCAGTCTACCTACTCTCTTATCCAGGGTAGCTTTGGGAAAACTTTTACAAATTTGGCAGTCTGAATTGAGGTGATCAAACCCCAGGCAATAAAATACAGGTGGTGTGGGGATCAGCCTTAGCAAAGGCTTCCCACACACACACTGCAGTGTTGAAACCCACTGGGCCCGGTTTTTTCCTTGGGTTTCTCAGACATGCCAATCCTAACCAAAACTTACCCCCTTTTTTTGGCAATCTGCCAGGCAAGACACCCCTATCGGTTCCTGACCGTGTTACAAGTCTTGGAAAAAAACGTAATGAAATCAGGTTTTTTTTTTTTTTACACACACACAAACCTGATTGGTTCAAACCGATCCAATGTTTACAAGTTCCACACAGAAAACGAATTCAAAAACCTATCTAGTACTCACGGTACCATGGACAGACTTTTAAACCAACAGGTTCAGTAGCAGAAATTCGGTATAAACTGAGCGAAAACGACACTAACCGACTTTTTGGAACCAAACAAAGGAGAACTCTCCGGAGCGACTGTTCAGTGAGGCGGAGTAAAGAATCTGACGGTTGGAGTTTAAACAGCAGACAGAGGCTTCAACAGAGTTCGAGCTCAGCGTTCCATGCCCTGCATGGAAAGTTAACTCTTTGTTCTCCGGGGCAGTTCAAAGGTTGGAGATCACTGCATATGTCAGAATACAGCAAGACTTCATGTTGTTTGAACTGTAAGTCTGACCAAAATGAAATTTGGCAGATCAAGAGATCTACCATGCCCCACCGCGCATACCAAATTTCATGCAAATCCGTTGAACAGGTCCAAAGTTATTAACGTGCAAAAGTTTGAATTTAACACAGAAGTGGCTTCATAACCTTAAATACAGGGGTGCGACTGTGCCCCCATAATATATTCCATGTCTGAGCATGTTGACATGCTACAGTAAAGGAGAATGGGGGGAGATTTAGGCCTCATGACCCTAATGACACACGCTGGAGTCTGTCAGACTGTGGAGGATCGGGGTGACATGTGTGAAGGGGGTTAGGGGTTCAACCCTAATGTCTAATTTCCTGACTTTTTTTGCTTTAACCTTAAATGAAGCATTAACGCAGTTTTTTTTGCACAGAATTTCCTTACTTTTGGAAAAAGTGTAATATAAGTAGTACAAAACACGTATTGGTGGGAGTGCAGAGCCCAGCTCCCACCAAATTGCCAGTTTCTGCATAACAATATGCATCTGGGCCCACGCTCCCTATTACGCAAAGCTATGGAGCCATGCAGCAGCACTATAGGGCACCAAACCCTTGTAACAGTAATTTGTGCATATCGTGGGAACCGTAAGAGCTAGGAAAAAAATAAATAAATAAATAAACAAACAAACAATCTAGCATAATTGTAATCGTGACATGATGCCACACATCATCAGTCTGTACCCATATCACACAGTTCGAGATAACAGGCACAACACATGACAGGCACTTTCAACCGTTGTGACTGTAATTTCACAATATCTCATGAACCGTGCAGCGTACGAACAAAATTCCACTGCAGGCTTACTCTACGAGTTCCAAATATTTTTCCAGTGGCTAGAGCGAAAAGTCTATCTCGCTTTGTTTCCAAGATAATGGCGCCGAAATTCATGACAGACTGCAATGTAATACTATGGGAAAAATATCAATTACGTCATTGAATAGCTCTGCAACAAATTATTTCCCCAATACCTAAACAGCATAATTCACTCTCTATGGAGATCCCCTCAACACCCTGCAAATTTCAAGTAAAAAGACCAAACTATGATCGAGATATGGTCGTCCCAATTTGAGCCATCTGGTCTTTCTCATTAACATTCAAAAAAAAAAAAAAATACATATAAATTTTCCCCACGGGATATAATGGGAATTTCAAATTGTAATAACTTTTGACTAAATTTATATAGATATATATATATATATATAGATATATAGATATATATATATATATAGATATATATATATATAGATATATATATATATATATAGATATATATATATAGATATAGATATATATATATAGATATAGATATATATATATAGATATAGATATATATAGATATAGATATATATATATAGATATAGATATATATATATATATAGATATATATATATATATATATATAGATATATATATATATATAGATATATATATATGATATAGATATAGATATATATATATATATATAGATATATATATGAATATATATAGATATATATATATATATATATATATATATATATATATATATAGATATATATAGATATATATATATATATAGATATATATAGATATATAGATATATATATATATGTATAGATAGATAGATATATATATATATATATATATATATATATAGATATATTTTTCTCTCAACCAAATCATGATGCTTGTTCATTGGCCCAAGCTCTTTCTCCGCCCCAAGTTTTGGACCAATAGCCCACACAGTGTCCGCGCAGCACCACAGACAAAAAAAATCACAGAAGTGGAGAAAAGTGCATTTTTTGGCACTTCGCTATGCAAAAAACGTTGTGTCTGTATTTATTCTGTATTGACTATGCCATCATGTAATCCTAATTTATCTTACTGTGACTGTCATGCTTCTCTTGTCAATGTACCTGCCTTGCTTGTGTCATGTTGTACTCTATGTATTGCGACTACTGTACTCTCCCAGGTCGTACCTGAAAATAGGCATATGGTTTTGTCTAGTGTACTTACCTGGTCAACAAAAACTAAATTAAAGTGGAGGTTCTGGGAATCAAACCCAGGTCTGCTGGATGTACCAGGCGCACGTGTACACTCACACACTATTTTTATTCATTGCAAAAAAAAAAAAAAAAAAAAGAAGACTTGATTAATGCATCAGTTAGGTTGATAGTACACAGACAAAAGTTTGGAAATTCGGTGTTAGGTTTACCAACTCCTACCACCCCATCCTCCATACACCAATGGGCATCGGGGTGAGCGTTGGGGCTATCAGCCTAACTCTAACCCCATTCCAAGCACGAGGGATATCAGCTGGCAAAGGATTGTGGGGGTTCCCCAGACATACTGGTCCACCTGGGTACAAATGACATTGAGGGAAATAGCGAGCTAGAGATACAGGCAAGATTCAGGGAGCTCGCCAGGGTCTGTCATGACATAGGATGCACAGTTTCCTTCTCAGAAATCCTGCCAGTGCCAAGGGCTAGTGGGGAACACAAAAGGAAAATTAGGAGATAAACCAGTGGCTCAGGGGTGGTGTGAGGCCAGAGGTATGGGTTGATGGGGATTGGGGGAGACCTGGGAGGATAAGGAGCTGTTATGCTAGAGATAGACTACATCTCAATTTGGAGGAGGAATCCTTAAGTTGAAAATAGGGGTTCATTGGTGAAAAGTGGGGTTTAAACTTGTGAAGGGGTGGGATGGGAGAAAGGCTGTCAAGGGGTGCCGATAAAGGAGGGACTCTGTCTCCACCCCTGGGGACCAGGAGGATTGCAGGAAAAGGCCAACTGGCAAAGTGCAGACCAGGGAAAACAGAATCCCCATGGGAACACGAGCAGGGGAATGGAACTATAGGGAAAGGGTGGAAGGTAGTCCTGCTAAATGCCAGGAGCTTGGGCAATAAAATGCCTGAGCTCAAGCGATGCTAACTGAGGAGCAGTGGATGTGGCAGTGGTCACTGAGACTTGGCCACTGCAAGACATGACTGGGACCTGAACCTGGAAGGATACACTATGTTCAGGAAGGACAGGGGAGGAAGGGAGGAGGGGTAGCAATGATAGTCAAAAACTGCATTGGCATAGGGGAGTAGAGGAGGCGGAGGAACCGTGGAGGCGATTTGGGTCACCTTGATAACAAGGGGGCAAGAGGTAAAAATAGGAGTGGTGTATAGACCCCCTACCTGGCGGAGAAGCTGGAGGACAGTCTGGTGGCAGATGTTAGGAGACACTGCAGACTGGGCAGAGGCAGTGGTGGTGTTGGGGACTTAAACATCCAGGAACAGACTGGAGACTATGACATCCTCTGTGACCAGGGAACAGAGGTTGTTGGATGTCTTTCAAGGCAGCGTCCTAACTCAGCAGGTGAGGAACCGACCAGGGAGGCAGGTACTGGATGTGGTCCTGGCAGACAGTGACCAGATTGAGAGCCTGGAGGTAAGGGACCCATTGGTGGGAATAGACCATGCCACGGTCTGGTTCTGCCTGGACCTAGGAGGAGTAGAAGGCTGCACAAGGCGGAGTACCACCGACTTCAGGGGCGGATTTAAGAAATGGGAAGGATCCTAGGAGCATTTGGATGGGATTGGGTCAGACATGGACGCTGATAGTAGGTGGGAAATCATCAGGAGGGGTGCAGGATGCTACAGCACTGCAAGAGTAAGGCAATGCAGTGGGGCCCAAAAACCCTGTTGGTGGACCAGGGAGGTCCAGGAGGTGGTTGCGGGGAAAGAAAGCAGCCTATAAGCAATTCAAGTGCTCAAGGAGTGAAAGGGATCGAGGGGAGTACGAGCTGATGGCTAGAAGGCCACTAGAGTGGTGAGGTGGCTAAGGCAAGGAAGAAGCAGAACCTGGCCAGGGAAATTAGGAGAGGGAACAAGGGGTTCTTTAGATACATTGGGGAAAAACGAAGGGTGAAGGGGCAGATTAGCAGGATTAAATCAGGGGAGAGATGGGCACAAGACCGGGGAGCAGGCTGAGGTACTAAATAGGTACTTCACCTCAGTTTCACCAGGGAAAATGGGGGTGCTGCATCATACATGGGAGGAGACAGATACTGAGATGGGGGGACCCTTACCGATTGGCAGGTCTGGGGAGGGGAGGCATCACTGGCAGGTGGGGGAGGCTAAGCAGGGAGAAGGGCACGGTGGAAATCACAGCAGAGAGAGGTGAAGCCCTCAGCTCCCTTAAGACGGAGAAAGCACGGGGCGGATAAATTACATCCCAGAGTGCTGAAGGAACTTGCAGATGTCCTGGCAAAACCCCTGGCAGAGCTTTTCACCATCTCTCTGAGGACAGGGTGGGTGCCCCAAGACTGGAAGGTGGGCATATAGTGCCTATCCACAGGGGATCAAGGGAGGTGGCAGGAAACTACAGGCCTGTCAGCCTGACCTCGGTGGTGGGCAAGGTGATGGAGGGCATTGTCAAGGAGAGGCTGGGGGGGGGACCTGGATAAGTCAGGGCGCCTGGACGATAGACAGCATGGATTCATCCCGGGGAAATCGTGTCAGACAAACCTGGTGGAGTTCTATGACTGGGTGACAAGTGCCTTGGACCTGGGTAGACCAGTGGATGTCCTCTTTCTAGACTTCAGCAAGGCACTGGACTCTGTTCCTCACGTGGGCCTGTTGGATAAGCTGGGAGAAATGGGGGTGGGGAACCAGATGATCAGATGGATAGGCAATTGGCTCCAGGACTGGACCCAGAGGGTCATAGTTGAGGATAGTCTCATCCCAAGGAGGGTGTCATTAGTGGGGTCCCACAGGGGATCAGTCCTTGGGCCCTTCTGTTCAACATACATATCGGACATGAGGACAGGAATCAGGAGTGAGATGAGTCTCTTTGCAGATGACTCAAACTGGGGCGGTGGTGGATGGGGAGGAGGGAGGTGGCCCTACAGGGGACCTGAGGCTCTGGAAAGATGGTCTAGAAAGTGGAAGCTGAGGTTCAATGCAGGGAAATGCAAAAGTTACTCCACCTGGGGCTAGAAAACAGGGTCAAGTGTACACCCTGGGGGGAATGCTACAAGTCTCGATGGCTGAGAGGACCTGGGGTGGTGGTGGACGTCCAAGATGAACAACTCAGACTTGTAGGAGGGCAGCAGCCAAGGCCAACAGGATGCTGGGATGCATCACTAGGGGATCACCTCCAGAAGGAGGAGTGATACTCCCTCTGTATAACTACTTGGTGAGGCCGCACCTTGAGTACTACGTGCAGTTTTGGAGCCACACTTAAAAGCGGGACATTAACCTCCTGGAGAGGGTCCAGAGGAGGCAACCAAAATGATTTAGGGCTTGGGGACAGGACCTATGAGGAGAGGCTCGAAGAGCTAAATATGTACACATTGGAAGAGAGAGGGACCCGTGGGGACATGATAGAGGTCTTTAGGTACATGAAGAGGGTAAATAGGGAGGAACAGTCGGGGTGCTTGAAGGAAGGAGGAAGGGGCCACTAGAGGCATGGCTGGAAGCTGGAGGGGAAGATTCAGGGAGAAAGGAGGAGGTGCTACTTCACTGAGGAGGGTGGGTGGAGCCATGGAATGCACTGCCTAGGGGCTGATGGAGGCAGAGACAGTGGAGGGGTTCAAGAGGGTGGGACAGGTACAGGGAAAGGGTTCTGGAAGCAAAATCCAATGCAGCAAGAATATCCGGAACTGGGAAGGGAGAAGCCAGAGAAGGCGAGGGGGACAGCAAGGTCAGCACCCAGGTTGGGGACTGACCAAACGAGCAGACACGAAAGACCGTTAGGCCTATTCTGCTGGCATTTTAGTATGTTAGTATTCCATTTGTAAACATGCTGAGGTGGTGCAGTATAGGAGAATGTGGTAAGAGTTAGGCCCAATGACCCCAACGCACACCTCGACGTCTGTTGGTGTGTGGCGGATGGGGTGGTAGGAGTTGGTAACCCCAACACAGAATTTCCAAACTTTTGTCGGTGTACTATTAACCCTAACTGATGCATTAACTAAGTTTTTTGCAATGAATTTCCCTTCTTTTGAGAAAGTGTAATGTAACTGGTATGTGGTCGTGGGAGTGCGGGCCCTGCGTTCTACTCACACTGCCCATTTTTGCATAATGATATGCATATGTGGGAGCCCATAAGTACAGAGATATACCACACCCCTATAGTCATGAAAAGGAACCCTTGCAACACTAATTTGGCAATATCTCAGTAACCACAGCAACCAAGGAAAAAATTCCCACTGCAGCTGTAATCATGGCTTTGTCCACTTAAAGATGTACTAAGGTCCCCACAGCAACAAAATCCGTATATCGAAATGGTTGAGATACAGGCGCCAAAAGGTGCATCAGCCACCGCAGTGTTATCCTATGGGACATTTTGCAACTTTGGAGCACTGCAACTATGGAACCATCATCAATTTTGTGACCAAAAGGCACATCTGTGGGGCAAGGGCTTGCTGCACTGCAAATTTCAGCCAAAAAAATTCCCTAACCGTTATTTTGCTATGAAATGGCAAAGAAACTGGCTCATTTAGAGCTTCAATTCCACTAAATTCTTCATTGTAAAACTCTCACAGGTCAACATAGGGTACTTTCGTAAGACGAAAGGTAGTGTTGCAACACTGGCACTTTTCTGACCCACTTTCAAGATATGGGTGCCGAAAGGTGGCACGCACACAGATACCCCAGTAATGTTTTCTACTTATGCCTTTTTGCTGGTTTACTGGAAAACTTTACATCGGTTCCATTGTAAATGTAATAACGCTGAAAATGTTTGCATAATTGTATGCAAATGTGAAGCACAGGCCCTCTGGACCCTGTGCTCCCACTTACACACAAGTATGGCAACATAATGCAGGCCTGTTGGACTAAGCTACAAGTAACGGAAAATCCATATCCTCGAACAGTTTCAGATATGGGCATTGCAATGTCATCCTACGAGGAATTTCGCAAGAAAACTGCGCAATGGATGCTTGTAACACAGTGAATTTTTGAACCAAATTTTCAACATGGGCTTTCTTTGGGACCTCCCCACATTAACACTGGCACTGCGATTTTGTTAATCCGTCCCGAAAGTTGACTTCACACAGGGACCACACCATTCTGCAGCATAGGTGCAAACACGTGTCGGGCACGAGATGGAGAAACAACAAAAAAAAAAAAAAAAAAAAAAAAGACAGCTGTAATGTTCATAGGGAAGTGTGAAAAAAATGGCACTGTTGAAAATCTGGAGTGAAAATATTAAAACTGATGAGAGATTACAGGCGTGTGTAGAAACCACGCAACCGCAGCGCTCATAATGCAGTAATTTTGGGAATTGTTTAACCAGATGATTTTTAACACTGGCTTTTTTGGACCTCTCCTCATGAAGAGTAGCACTGCGATTTTGTTAATCCATCCCGACAGTTACTTTCGCACAGCAACTGCACCATTCTGCTCCACAGGTGCGAAATGAACATGTTTCAGGCAGGATGTGAAAAATGACAGCTGCACTGTTCATAAGATGCAGAAAAAAGGCAATGCTGAAAATCTGGAGTGAACATATTAAAAATTGGCAACGTTACGAGCGTGCATAGAAACTGCAGCGCATGCTTTCGTAAGTCATTTTTGGGAGCGTTTCCACATTTTGAACACTGGCTTTTGGGACCCCACCTCATGAACACTAGCACAGTCATGTCATCACAACTCGGTCCTAAAGGTGATTCTGAGCAACCGCAAAAAAAAAAAAAAAAAATTCACCTTTTTCGGGACAGAGTAACGAAATAACAGTGACTGTTCATGAGGTGGGGTCCCAAGAACCCCATGTTGAAAATGTTGGGCCAAAATTCCTAAAATTGGCCAAGATCAACATAAACTGAACACCCCCCCCACCCCCACAGACTCCCACTATACGACTTGCCTGGATTTCTCAGATCGCAGTTCGGCTTTGAAGAGTGCAAATGTGTCCCCGGTCCAGAGAAGATGGCGCTGCTCCCGACCTCCGGAGGCAAGTATGGGAACGACAAGGGACCATTTTCTTCTTTACCCGGGGGGGGGGGACATGGTGAACAGTTTTCTTTACAGATTTTTTGTTTTATAAAACAAACATCCGGCACATTGGGTGGGCTCCCAGTGTGCCAGCACTAGTGGAGGGGGAGAAACAGAGACACTACCCGACTCAGTGACTGGTCACCCCAATGTAGGGATAAAAAGAGTGGGCACCCAGATGTCAGGATAAAAGAAGCGGGCTTGGGAGGGGCATCCAACACCAGAAAAAAAGGGGCATCCAGTGTCAAACATATGATAATAAATTGGCACACTGGGGTGGACTCCGATGTGCTACAGGAGTTTTATTGGGGAGAAGAGATCCATGCTGCTGACAGAGGGACTGGGCACCCCTATCGGCAAAAAAAGTGGGCAGGGGGGCATCAGACACCAGGAGTGGGCATCCTGGTGTCGGAAAAGAAATCATTTTTAAAAATCTGGGCACACTGGGGTGGGCCCCTAGTGTGCCACATAAAAGTGCGTGGGGGGGGCATACCAACATGGGGACTGGGTACCCCACTGTCAGCGACTCACACGTTCGATGCAGGATCCTGCATCGAAGCTAAAAGACGCCGTGGGACGGTTTTCTTCATTTACTGCCCCTAGGTAAACACTGTCAGTTGTGTTTACCTAAATCGGGGGCTGAGAAACACACTGGGGGCATCAGATTTTAAATCTGACCCCCCAGAAATGCCATTTTCACAATCGTAGTGTCAGAAATTGCAGAAGTGGGTGTGACACGGGGGCCCGATCATGAAAATGGCATTTCTGGGGGTCAGATTGAAAATCTGATGACCCAGTGTGTTCCTCAACCCCGATTAAGAAATTAAGCACAGCGACGGCATTTACCTTGGGGAAGCGATGGTATTAATTTCAGCCATTTTGTCTGCTGCTAACCGAAAACAAGATGGCGGCAGCTCGAAAATAGAGCTCAACAGCTTTTTTTGCTTTCACGAAAGCTTATAAAAGCTTTGGAGCTGCACATATGTATTTTTTGCCATAGGCTACAATGGGAAACTTTAAACTTTAATAACTTTTGAACAGATAAAAAAAATTTTTTTTTTTTTTTTAACAAATCATCAAAAGGCACTTCCTTAACCCAGTCCCCATATCACCCGGAAAATTTCAGACCAATCGGACAAACCGTTCAGGCTACAGAGACAAGCAAAGAATTAAAATAAGTTGAGGATTTTTCACTTTAAACGCTCCACAGCCAAAAATCCAACCAGAACAGAAATATCCAGATCCAAAATCTGTGGTACCACACTGCGCATGCAACATTTCAGGCAAAGTGGATGAACGGTTGCAAAGTTATTAAAGTGCAAAATTTGGGGTTAAACACAGAAGTGGCTGCGCAACCCTAACAATGCTGGCCCTACTGTGCCAGTATAAAAAATATTCTATTATGCTGGCACAGTAGCGCCAGTATAGTTATGGTTGACAGAGGTGTTTAATGTTAAACCTCAGACTTTGCACTTTAATAACTTTAGAACCATTCAAGGGATTTGCAGGACATTTGGCACACTTTGTGGGTAGTAATATTTGTTTATTGATCGGTCAATTGATCATTACAAAATAGCATATAAAGAAAGACAGAACAGTCATATTAAACAAAACCTTAAAACTAAAAGGAAAAAGAGAAGGAATAAAAACAGTACCGTATTAAAAAAAAAAAAATGTCGTAGTGACACCAAATGACAAGTCCTACAATGTTAACCATCGAGGTAGTAATAAAAATCATCATTTTCAGCAAGTCATAAAAAAAAAAAAAAAAAACCACACACACAGTTGCTTTACCAATTCAGCAAAGCATCAAGAATAAAACCCCTGGCATATTTTCTCTATGTGATTGTAAACCAAAAGGGTGCAATTACTGATGAATCACATCCAATGTTAAAATACATGCAAAAATCTGTTTCTTTACCCAAGCAGCATTTTTTACCTTCTAACTGGATTTATTTTTTTATTAGAGATAATGCCATATTCTCTGCAGAATATACAAATAACATCTAATTAGTTGCCCATGCATGTTTCTTCCTCCTAAGGTGAGATTTTTTTTTTATTATTATTGTTATTATTAAGTATAGTGCCATGTTCTCTAAAGTATGTACATTCTCAGAATTAAATAAGTCTAAGATAAATCTTGTTGGCATTATCAAGGAGCTAATAAAGGCACCTAAATACTTAGCTCTAAAATTATTGCACCATGTACATATAAATACAACATGGTGCAGGTTTTCAGGTTCTTTTATCTCACATTGGCAATTAATTGAAACAGAACTGTCTCTTGTATTTTGCAAAAAGTATATTGCTGGGGAATGTTTCAAATCTGAATTGGGTAATGATTCTCCTATAATCTGGATTATATAAATTTGTAAAATAGTATTTTAAGCTATGTTCTTAGGTATTCTTAGACAACCAAGTAGAAACTCTTAATGTTTTAAGATATCGTAAATCTCCTTTGCTTTGCTTGTTATTGTATCTGTTATGAATTTTATAATATGCTGTATTAATAGTAATTCCTTTTTCAAGATAAGTACTTATATATGATAAGCCATAATAACCAAGGAGTTCCTCTACTTCCATGAGCCAATTTCTGATGTTATTTTTTGACCATATTTGCTTTTCAATTAAAAGCATCTTTCATGATTTTATTTTCCACATTTAAGGCTAGCTTCAGCCAAAATCTTAGTATCTTAATGTGAATCAAGGCAATTATGCCTATCTGACCCACCTGAGATCTTGCCAAGGAACTTGGGGTACCTAGGGGGACCCCCCCAATAATTGCTTATGTGCTTAATTTAGGACTATATCAAGATCTTTGGAGGGTGATAGTTCCCATGATTCTGCTCCATATAGACCCCAATTAATAACTTTAACATTAATAGCCTTCAACATTGGTTCGTAGAGGACCCTACAAATCTATAATTAAATATTTGAGACCCAAAACCGACTTATTCATTTTATTGGCCGCCGCTTTAATATGTTTATTCCATTTTTAAATTTGCAAAGAACGTGACACCCAAGTAGGTAAATTCTTTAACAAAATCAATAGAAGACCCAGCCAGCCATAATTTATTGAAGTTCTTCCTTGAACCAGAAACTATTTTTGTTTTGAGGGTTAGGTTGAAACTTAATTGTTTGCCAATGGTATCTAATTTATTCAAGTTTCTCTGTAGGCCCAGTCTAGAAAGGGAGATGACAGCTAAATAGTCTGCACAGGCCAATACAGGTATCTTCTGTAAGGCAATATTTGGTGAATGGAATTCTTCTCTCAACAGATTCTTAATCAGTTCATTAACATATATATTAATGAGTGTAGGCGCTAAGACGCATCCTTGACGGACCCCTAACGTAGTTGGGATCCCCACTGTAAGACAACCATTACTGGTATACTGAACCTTTGTTCAGGTGTCTGAGTACAGACTTTTAATAAGTATAATCAGATTTACGTCAATACCCATTTTAAGCATCTGGGACCATAAGCAGTCTCCATCAAGGGAATCAAATGCAGAACTAAAGTCCACAAATGTGAGAAATGGTTTCTGTTTCTTAATTAAGAAACATTTTTCGATTAAAATGATTCAGGAGAAATCTCTGAAAGTTGGTTCCACAGCCTTTTTTGAATCCCGCCTGCAGATTAGTAATCCCATTATGTTTATTCAACCAGAGTAGGAGTCTATTTAGTAGCACTTTTGCATAGACCTTTGCCATAGTATCAAGAAGACTTATCGGGAGATGGTTTTCTGGGGCTATTTTGTTTCCTTTTTTATAAATTGGAATTATATGGCTACCTAACCATGAAGTTGGTGGGTATGCATACATTATCGCTTTGTTGAAGAAATCCGAGAGAGTACCAGACCACCAATCAATATCAGACATATAGAGGTCAACTATGATCCTATCTGGACCCAGTGTCTTTTTTTTTTTTTTTTTTTAAGAGCTATTTAAGGAAATATCAACCTCTTTAAACGTGATCCATATGAATTCACCGTTTATTTCTTTTGATATTTTTACATGTGTTTAATATTATTTGTAGATTTTTTTTATTAAAGACCTCATTGTAGTTTTTGATCCATTGATCAGGCATAATATGGGCATCAGTTTGTGTTTTATATTGATTTGTACCTTGTGCAACCTTTTTCCAGAAGAATCACTTTTCTCTTCAATAGCAACTAGCATTTTTCCCCCATAATTCTTTTTTATTTACCTTTTTCTGAAGAATCACGTGCTCTTTATATTCCCTTCTACATTTAGATATATTATTAAGGTTGTCTCTTGTTGGTTGCTTCCTGGTTATCCTCAGAACTCTGGCAAGAGCTCTCTTTCTTAAGGCATGTTTTATAGAACCAGTTTTCATATCTATAAAATCTATCCAATTTGTTACCATATTTCCTTACCAAACTGTCATGGGTCTTAATTATGGCCTCATAGATATTTCCTGGATCCAGCTCTTTATTTACCTGTGGTACGTACAGATCACGAAAATGACTCAGACATTCAGTATTCTCTCCTGAGAGTCCATTCCATCTAATTTGCTTTTTATTTCTTATTTCCAAATTCATATCTGTAACTTTAGATCTTTCCATTTTAATTTTTCTTACTACAATAATTGGGAGATGGTCACTATCCGACCTCGTAGTAATTTTCAAATCCTGATATTCTGAATAGTCACATGGAGTAATAAGGACATAATCAACCAGATAACTGCCTTTGGCACTAATGCAACTAAACTCCCTGTTATTGTCTGCATCTGATCTCCCATTATCGATCATTAGATCTGAATCCCTCAGGAAGTTTTCGAACCTCTGATCGGTATCTGTATTCTTTTTATCCCTGGAAAGCCTACTTCGAATTCCTAAATTAGTTTCTATTTTTGCCAAGTCATTACCTGGTTGCGAAGTTAAATGACCCGTTCTAATATTAAAATCTCCAGTTACTAATATTTCCATGTTTGGATAAGTTTGCCGGAAGTGTTCTATATACATCAGAAGTTAATTAAACAAATTGCACTCCCTGTGTAGTAAGTTCTTTGGCGGATTATACACATTTATAATTATTACAGCTGTGTCTTGTAATTTTACAACGACCACAATAAAGTTCTTGTATATTCTAGAATGGAGGAGTTTTAAATTTTCCCCCAATCTAAGATATACAATAAGACCCCCTACAGATCTTCCCATTTTATTTATTTTTACTGCTGGGCTGTGTATAGTTTGAAATCCAGTTAAATTAATTAAGTCCTCTTGATCATTACTGTGTCACGTTTCCTGCAGATTCACTATATCAAATTGCTTAAGGAGCTCCAGATAATCATCAACATCAACCAATTTTGAGCAATGTCCAGCAACATTCCAAGTAATAATCTTAAAATGTTTTTCATATTTAGTTATAAACTCATCCATATCATTAATTCGAAAGCTAATTACAGTATTGGAATCTAAACTAAGCATTGCTTCCAGATTTGTTTTATCATGTTCCCTATCTAGTCAATTATCCTCATCAGTGAGCAGATTGCATCTATTGCTGACTTCCGCATTGTAATACAGTTCAGGATCCCCAGCAGTTTCACTTAGTGCTAGATTGTTCTGCAGGTCAACATTCTCATCAAAATTTACACTCAAGATGCCCAGCAAATCAAGTTTAACTGAATCAGCCAATATATACTGTGCTAGTTTTTCATCAACTAGAGCGACATTAGACTACCTTCAGAACCCTTGGTAAAGGCCCTTGCTACTTTAAATATGTCATTTTCATAGAAAATGAGGCCCATGTTTGCAAAAAGATGGGTAATAAGGATTTTAGAGTACCCTCTTTTCCAGCATAGGCAAGTCCAAAGACTGAGAGTACGACACCCGCAGAGTTATCGATTTTTTCATTTTGGAGAATCAATTCCTGTAGGTTGGGATAATTAACCAATTCTAAAGCCAGATTCCTCGTCGGGAGCTGGGACCATTCTGGATTTTGTAATAAGTACTTTGTATAAGATGGATAATCAAGTGAAACATTATGATCGAACAATTTCTCAAAATTCCTCCAGATATTGTGCGCAACTCGTGCATTCTTAAAACACCAACAAAATATCAATTTCATTTCCATATTCGTAAGTTCTTGTAACATCCAAAATCCCAGAGGCTATGTCCAACTTCAGGTATTCGCTGAATAATAATAATAATAATAATAATAATAATAATAATAATAATATTTTAAAACCTCAGTATTTTCTAAAGGATCAAATTGAATACCCCTTATTGAAGAAACTGCCTGTACATCTTGGAGCTGGCAACTCATTGTAACATTTAGGTCTGAATCAGGGCCAGAGGAAGGGGCATTTTGAGTTTGGGCACTACTCTTAGTATAATCTGCGGCTGAATCATTTAGCCCCAGATCAGATATTTCTTGTCTGCCATGGACCTGCATAGAGGTTACATTAAGCAGCTTATTATCATGTCCCTCTAACTCTATCATCTGTAGGTTTAGACACATTTTTTTCCTTTTTCTGTGTCTTTATTATTCACCTGCACCTACATCTGGTCCTTTGCACTTTAATAACTTTGGAACCATTCAAGGGATTTGCAGTACATTTGGCACACTTTGTAGGTAGAGGAATGTCTCTTGATGTGTCAAATTTCATGTCAATCCCTTTTGTAGTTTTTGAGATACAGAGTGTTGGGGAAAAAAAAAAAAGGAAGGTTTTACTCTTTTGGCTGTTTCTTTTCTCATCTGCATCTCAAAAATGCGTTCAAATTATTGGTTGCAATTTTCTGGGTAGAAAGCTTTGGCCTCACAGATGTGCCTTTTGAAGATCTGGTATAAAAATATTACTCCGTTCCAAAATTAAAGTAAGTATTTCCCATTATTTCCTATGGGAAAATTTGTCAGGCCCAATGCAGGATTCTAGACTTTGATGCAGAATCCTGCATAGAAGTGCCATTTATGGCCACATTAAAGTGTAGAGAAATGGGCCAAATGTCACCCCTGCCCCCCAGTGCAGCTCTCATTCAAAAAAAAAACAAAAACAAAAAAAAAAACCACACACACACACACCTGCTCCCTCCCTCTAAGCATTACCACCCGCCACCCTCATTCCGCGGACCCCGCTCCATGTAAAAAAAATTACCCTTCCTCTGTGCAGTCCCACCCGCCACCCTTGTAGCCCAGTTCCCCTTTCTTATACAAATATAAATCCCTCCCGCTCCCTCCCTCTGTGCAGTACCACTCGCCACCCTCGTTCCCCGGTCCCCTTTAAATGAAGAGGAAAAAAAAGTCAGAGCGTCTTTTCCTTTTTACAACCTGTAAAACAAACGGTCCATTGCAGTTTCCTCAGTCCCCCTCCCCACCCTCCCCCACTGAGGACACACCTCACACTTTACCCATACTTACCTCCGGAGGTGGAAGCATCCATTTTCTCTGGACTGGGACATGTCAGTACTCTTCAAAGCCCAACTGCGAACTGTGGAATCAAGGTAAGCGATGTATAATGGCACACAATGGGAGCTTCAGCTTAGGTTGATATTCAAGCCAGTTTTAGGAATTTATTTACCAAATTTTCAACATGGGGTTCTTGGGACTCCGCCTCATGAACACTGTCACTGTCATCTCATTAACTGGACCTGAAAGGTGATTTTGCGGTCACTGCGCGGAATCACCTTTCAGGACTGATTAACAAAATGATGCGCCACTGTTCATGGGGTCAGGGCCCAAAAAGTCCATGTTGAAATTTAATCTCAACGTCAAAAAAATGACTGCATTACGAGCGTAGCAGGAGTTCTATACATGCCATAACTTCACCACTGTCACATTTTCACTCCAGATTTTCAACATTGCCATTTTTTTTTTTTTTCATACCTCCTTATGAGCTGTCATTTTTCAAATTATGCCCAAAACATGTTTTCGCACCTATGGCGCAGAAGGGCACGGTCGCTGTGTGCAATAGACTTCTGGGATGGATTAACAAAATCACAGTGCCACTGTTCATGAGGACGTCACAAAAAGCCCATGTTGAAAATATGGTGAAAAAATTCCCAGAAATGACAGTTACAAATGTGTGTTGCGTACTTTCTATGGACGCTCGTAACTTCAACAATTTCTCATGTTTTCACTTCAGATTTTCAACATTACTATTTTTCACACCACCTCATGAATATTACAGCTGTAATGTTTCAAATACTGCCACTAATGTTTTTCTGCACCTGTGGCGCACTACGGCGTTATAGTTGCACAGAATTATATTTTAACAGGGATTTGTAAGTTTTCTGTATTGGGTACATGTGGTGAGGTGATAAGAAGGTTATGTTGAACATTTGGTATGGAAATTATTTAAGATGGGACAGTTATTACTATTTGTTGGGATTTTGCTACATCTGCTCGTAACTTTATATGTGGAAGCACAGGTGCCAGAGACCCACTGTGTTTCCACAGCTAGATACATATATGCATCTGTAGAGGGATGGGAGTGCAGCTCCCACTGTGACATATGGATACTTGCATAATTGCATGTTTGCCATTAAAAAAGTATGCAAATTAAATGCAGAAAACTTCATTCATGCACCATAATAGCACACCCAGACTCAAAACACAGTTACACAAATTGCTAACATACAGAACTAACTGCAACACTAATAACAGCTTATCACACAAACACACAAACACACAAACACACAAACACACAAACACACAAACACACAAACACACAAACACACAAACACACAAACACACAAACACACAAACACACAAACACACAAACACACAAACACACAAACACACAAACACGTGAAAAAGTATTTGCCCCCTTCCTGATTTTTCTCTATTATTGCATATTTGTCACACTGAATGTTTTCAGGTCTTTAGACAAAATGTAATATTAGATAAAGGGAACCCGAGTGAACAAATAACATTTTTTTTTTTTTTTAAACTTATTTCATTTATTTAATGAAAACAAACAGTTAACCAACACCAACTGGCACTGTGTGAAAAAGTAATTGCCCCCTTACACTTAATAACTGGTTACGCCACCTTTAGCTGCAATGACTGCAAACAAACGCTTCCTATAATTCAATATCAGTCTTTCACATCGCTGTGGAGGAATTTTAGCCCACTCTTCCTCGCAGAACTGCTTTAATTCAGTAACA